>JAQJVL010000367.1:327500-354577 GCA_035578905.1 Stictocephala bisonia | reverse complement strand
AAAAAAAAATCTATTATCTGAAAATGGATGTGGCATCATGGATATCTCAGTAACAAGAGAAACACATACAACTTTCAGCAGTATTGATGAATGCTATACAAACCTACACCAAAAACAAATAGAAATAAACGCACACAAATACCCTATCTCTGATCACCATCTACTTATATAAGCAATATACGATATAAAATAACATTTACATAAAATCTATACCAAAACATTAGAAATTTTAAACCGAAAACCCTAGATAAATTTAAAAACTCCCTAAAAGAAACCGACTGGTCAGATGTGTACAAATTAGTGACGGTAGATGAAAAGTACAATAACTTCATTTAAAAAATTAAACTCCAAATGGATGAATCTAGCCCTAAAACTTCTATAAAATTTTTCCAAGGAAAAACATACCTTTTGGAATGACAAATCTATAAAATTTCGGAACAACCTACAAGACGCCCAAACTAAATACACAAAAACAGGTAATTTAGAAGACAAAAATTCATACATCAGAATCAAAAGAACATACGACCATGGGCGAAGTTAGACCTTGTATGTTTGGGGGGGGGGGGGGGCACTAGTAGCAAGTTTACCATGCATTAAATTTCCTGTATCCTACTTTTTCCGGGGGGTCTGGGGAATATTTTTAAAAATTGCAGCTTATAAACATGACATTTAGGTACCTTTTTTGAATGAAAAATACTTAACTCAGAACATGAAATTGATGTTTATTTTTATCAAACATAAACATAATATTGGTTGTATAGCAATATAAACCAGGTATATACATATTTACTTTCTACAATAGAACGGTCTCATATTGTCAAGCAATGTAACCCTTATATTAACATATTAGCACTACAATATTAGCACTCCTTTATTAATAATTAAATAAGAGGTAATTTTCTATTACCTTTTTTTGTATATTTATCCGTTAGTTTATCCTAGTTGAGGCTTTTTCTAAATCAGATTCTGAATAAATGACAGCCAATTTGGAGAAACGTTCTTGGCCCATTGATGACCTAAGCCATTGATTAATTCTTCTCATTGTCGAGAACGATAGTTCACAAGTAGCACTATTAGATGGAAGGGTAAGACAAATCTTAAAAAGCAGTTTGAAATTGGGATAAATATCATCTTGAATTAAAACCAGTTCTTTTAATATTTTAACCAACTCTTTAAGCGGTATTTCTTTGGGGTTGATACCATCTGACTCGAGAACGTCAGCATGAGTAGGATACTAATTTCTGATATGAGCATAGTTTGGTTCAATCCGAGCACTGGATATTTCTGTATAAACGATTCAGATTTCTCTACATTGAGGCAAAGGAACTCTTCACTCGCATTTGCTACTTCCATTGCTTCACCCGCAAACCTTCTTTTGAGTTCACTGATCAAAATATCAAGTATTGGGTAATAAAGGTCACAACGGTACTGTACCTTGCTGTTCACTTCACTGTTATCACTCAAACTCTCTGTATCGACTCCTCTTGACTGTCCAACAGTAGACATGACAAAATATTCATTAAGAGTTTTTGAAATAAGTCGTCGACGTTTGGTCACAATATGTGAACTTGAAGTCGAATGACTCTCTTTTTTCAAGGAACGAGATGTTGTGGTAGTCTCATTGGATTGTGTTGTGATGCAAATATTTTCAGGGAATAAATGTAGTTCGTGAATCCTTGAAAACTCTATTACTTCATTCCACTTTTTCTCCCAGGGTTTTCACTTCTTTTTGACTCGAGCTTCATAATAATTGCTCCTGCTGCTTTCGCACATCTTGCTATGCAAGAGCCCTTCTTCTGAAGCGCTTTGCTGAGGATAATTATATCGGTTAAACACTCGAATAAAAATATTAAACATACTACAAAGTCCATGGATGTAATTGAAGCCAGTAATCCTTTGGCCTGAGGAGACTTCGAATTCCTTAGATCATTAGCAATCTTTTTGAGGACGGCACGAATTGCATCAAAATTTCTGTTAACAGATTGGACAGCAGTAGCCTTACACGACCACCTAGCGTCACTTAATTTGTGGATCTCATGTGGGCCTGGGACTTTGATCTGTAGCTCCTCTTGCAGTATTTTTTATTCCGCATGCATATCAGGGTTAGAAAAAAACTCATATAGTGACTGCATCACAATTGTTGAACTCTGTGTGACTTTGCTTCATCGACCATTAAGGCATAAAATCCAGATTCGTTTATTTCATTCACTATTGTACTTAAAACCTCTTCAGTAACAATTTCGAAAATTTCGTTTTGAAAGTCATGACAGTGCACATACATGGCGAGAGAATGGGTATCCCTGATGATTTTCTGTAGCCCATTCTTTACTCCGGACATTACACTCGCGCCATCATGTGATTGACCTATTAAAGTAGCAGTTATACCTACTTCCTTAAGGTAGTTCAAAATAATGTTTGCTAAGGACTCAGCATTACGATCTAGAGAAACATCCTTCGTTGTTAGCAATCTTTCATTAATTTCTGATTCAAACAAATATACAAATACACAATTGTTGAACTCTGTATGACTTTGCTTCATCGACCATTAAGGCATAAAATCCAGATTCGTTTACCTCATTCACTATTGTACTTAAAACCTCTTCAGTAACAATTTCGAAAATTTCGTTTTGAAAGTCATGACTTGTTAAATTGAAATATCGTTCATATTTTCCTTTGAATTTAGCATCATATTTTGAGTATAATTCACATAACTCTAAATAATTTCCCTTGTTGCCTAACGTTTCTTTTTCATCGTGTCCACGAAAAGGCATTCCTTGTTTGGCCAAAAATAACAAAAGGTCCAAAATTTGCTTAAAATATTCACGATTTTCAGAAATAAGCTCTTTATGAGATGATGATATTTCCGATGCAATTGTATCCTTTGGCTTTCTATAGTTATGCCACTTCGCCATGGAAAATAAGTGACTTTCACTGGACGCATGCTTTTCTAATTTTCCCCTATCTTCTTCCAGTTACTTATGCCTTTTTCAGTTAAAGATACTTTCTTTATTGTTAGAAGAAAATATCCTGCAAGCATAACAGAATACAGCATCTTTCTTTATACTGTATTCTAGCTATTCAAATTTCTTAAAATAAAATGGTTTAAATGCTCGTTTTGAATTTTTAATGTCTGAAAGTGGCTATGTAGTCAAAATTGGGCGCGATGGACCCGTCTCTATATTACCAAGGTCCAATTTTTTTGAGTAGACTCCTTCATCATAAGAAGAAGTAACTGAATCAGTTTGTTTACTTACGTCATGGCAAGACTTTGAACAGCCTGAGGAAGCTTTTATTAAACACTCAGATTCCGCTTCTTCATCGGTCTTATACACGGTCACTGGTTCTTTTATTTTGAAAAAAGTTCTAATGTCTGTTGTTTTTAAACTCATTGCTCATTTTGTTTAAACTGTAGATTCCATAGATAAAGAAAACAGAAAAATGGTAATACTGTAATTAATTAATATAGAAACACCACTCATCTTATCTTAAATAACACAAACAAAAACTCTTATTTTAATACATGAAGCATGAAAGCGGGAACAGAGCATGAACTCTAGCTGACAACTGCTGACTGACTGGGCTGGGCAGACCGCCGGCCACGCTAAACACGACTCGATTGAGTCAGCCGTGCCAATTTGTAGATGGTAGGTAGTCGAAGTCAACCCATAATTTGAATTGTATAAGTGGGATGCTAATACTCGCACTGATCTTCTTTTTGGATTAATGGCATTCTAATTTATTTCTAGTAGTTAATATAGAGTCAACATGCATTTAAGTTCATCGTTCATTTAGTAACTTTTATATAAAATTATATTCCTTATAAATAAAAATTAAAATTCACACGCAGGTTGGGGGGCATTGACCCCCCATAACAACGTCCATGCATACGACGAAGAAATTAAGAATATACGACAAAAACACACAATTTACAGTATTTTTTTTCCTTGACTCAAACCCCTCTTAACTCTGACTTACATAATTTTCTATAAGATTAAGTTGTTATTATCAGCTACATCAGGATATATACGGGCAAACATGTTGTACGTATCCATGAATATACGGTGGTTTTAACCCATCCATCTATTCACTTACAGTAATAGCCCATACATCCACCCATACACGTACAGTTGTATTGACCCACCCGCCCACCCATACACTTACAGGAAGCTGAAAATAAAAGCAAACAAATCTGGAGCATAATTAATGATGAGAGAAAATAAGGAAATAACAGATATATCCAAATTATAATACGAAACAACAACAATATGTTGTTTTAAAGTTATTTATTAGCATTGGATTGTTCATGATATGTAGATAATACTTGGAGATTTCTAATGATTGGAGTGTTTAAGAAACAAACGCAACGTTTCGACAGGTATAACATAGACTACTCCTGCTGTCTTCAGGTGTACTTACTAACAGCCTACATCTAAAACAACTTTTTTTTTAACCTATACTAAATCAGATAAGATACATGCTAGATACTGAAGATTACTGTTGAAAGTCAGAAGTTCTTAAAAAACTGTCACACATAACATAATTATACAAAATATGATACACCATATGAAATATAAAAGAAATGCAATATATGAAATCAGTCAACAAAACACAGAGTATGTTATTAAATAGATCAAATACTAAAAAACATACAAAAATAAATGCAAATTATGAATAACTAATTTAATAACCTGCTCTATGTTTTGTTGAAATTTTTCAAGTTTTTGCTTTTATTTCGTATGTCTCATTGAATATTTTTGCCTGTTTAATAACCTGATCTATGCTCTGTTGATTTTTTCATAATTTGCATTTATTTTTGTATGTCATGTCATTGAGTATTTGATCTGTTTAATAACTTCCTCTGTGTTTTGTTGACTGATTTCATATTTTGCATTTCTTTTGTGTTTCATATTGTCTATTATATTTTGTATAATTATGTTTGATAATTTTTAAAGAACTCCTGACTTTCAACAGCAATCTTTAGTATCTAGCATGTAGTATCTTTTCTGATTTAGTATGGGTTAAAAAAAGTTGTTTTAGATGTAGGCTAAGTTAGTAAGTACACCTGATGACGGCAGGAGTTTGTTAAATCTGTTGAAACGTTGTGTTTGTTTGTTAAACAATCAAAGCATTGGAAATCTCCAAAATATTATCTACATATCAACAACAATCTTATAACAAATCTATATAATAAAAGTAACATCTTTAATAAACACTTTACCCCTGGAAACCGCCAAGGACATCACAAAAAATAACTTACAAAAAAGAGCAAGGTGCACCGCAATAAATTGGATTGAACTGTTTCCACACTATTTCAAAAGAAGAATTAAATACAATGTTCACTAAATTTAACTCTAAACACACTGCTGGAATTTACGAAATATCTGGAAAAATTATAAAACATTGTAAAGATGAGCTCATAGGTCCTATTAGGCACATAATCAACGAATACAAGGCAAAGTCCCTCTAAATATGAAAATTGCAAAAATCTACCCGAAATTCAAAAAAGGTAATAGAGAAAACCACACAAATTGCCGCCCGATTTCAAACCTTCTAACCACATTCAAACTCTTGGAGCAGACTATCTATAATTACTACTTAATAGTTACTAACTACCTTAAAGAAAATAAACTCATGACGGATAGCCAGCATGGTTTTCGTAAAGGATTGGGAACGCACACCGCACTAGCGCAGCTCTGCAAAAATATCGGATAAAATTTGGGAAGAAAAACAAGGCGTCAGGGATTTTTGTAGATCTGCAAAACACCTTTGACGCCCTGGATTGAGAAATATTTATAGACCAGTTAGCAGCTCAAGAAACTAAAAATCAACGACAGGGCCATAAAATAGATTAGCAACTACCTAACCGATAGACAACAATACGTAGAAATAGAATACCAACAAAACAATTTTATCACCAAAATGCGATCATCTCTTAGAAACACAACATTAGGAATACCACAAGGCTCAATATTAGGACCATTATTCTTCATTACATTCGTAAACTTTTCCCCAGAAACAAAAGAACAAAAATGTATACTCTTCGACGATGACACAACACTGATCACTACCTTAAGCCGAAACATAGACAACACAGATAAAGTAAAAATTGTACTAAATCAAGCCACAACAAGTTGCCAGGCCATAAAACTAAGTATAAACAAAAGCAAGACTACTCACACGCACTTTACGCCAAATAACAGAGGAAGATCCAATAAAATATGGAACAATTTAAATATACCACTGGAAAGTTCTGTGAAGTTATAGGAATTCATGTCGACCAAAATCTTACCAGGCAAAATCACATAGACTACATCTGCAAAAATTTATCATCTGCTTAGCGCATTATACTATAAGAAGAATAAGGACCCTAACAAATATTGACACTGCACTAGTCGCATATGGCGACACTCCCTTTTGGCCTTACACCTTAGATACGGCATCTCAGCATGGGGCGGAATATCTGCAACAAACATGAACAACATTTTTGCTATCCAGAAACGAACAGTCAGGACAATTTTTAGGCTGGACCTGTCGGAAGACTGTAAACCAACACTTGCTCAAAATAACATACTAACCGTTGTATGTCACTACATCCTGGAGACCGTAATTCACGCAAAAAACTTAAAACTTAACTAAAAGACAAAATCCACATTTATATTACACCAGACACGGACACAATATCGACTTACCGCAACATAGACTATCGACCAGGGCCGCCCAGAGGCTTTTGGTGGCCCCGGGGCAAAGTTTACCATGTGGCCCCTTCCTTCACTTCAAAATAAATTTAATTACTCTGATTGTCAAATATACTATAATTGATATTTTACTTTTAGCACATTCTACGATATTCTTACCATCTGTTTCGTTAGATTACTATTGTAATTAAGATTCTTGTTCATAGACGTTTTCTCAGGGCTAGCTGCGAAGCTCCGGTAAGTTTTTCTCTAATTTTCATATACTTTTTAAACATTTCCTTAAGTATTACCGCTACAATAACATCAATCTCTTATAACAAAACTGCTATTTTTTAATATTAAATAAATAATAACGAACCAAGCAATGCCACAGTCAGTTGCATAGGCAGTTGCATAGTTGGGCGCAGCAGCTCTTCGATTGCCAGTTGAGGAGCTATCCTCGCCAATGATATTAGCTGTGGGTGAGGGAGGGAGGGGCCAATAAATTTGTATAGGCCACTTGGCTTCGCTAGCTAAAGAGCAAGTGACCGACTGTTCACGAAGTAAAATAATTTGGCGAGCGCGAACATCTAGTGCTTTAAAAACAGTCAACTGAGAGTTGAGGTTATGTTATTGTTTTCAAAACAGGTTGTAGACCACTGGGTACGTAGCTTATTGATGTTGGACATTAAAACATCTAGTTTATATTCGTGATTTTAGTTTGTCTTTGTGCTAAACTTTAAAACTATTCAATTTTTATTTCACAGGCATAAAAGGCATTTTGTACCAACTCAATTTTCTCATCATAAAACATAGTAAAATTCATGTCTGTCAAATTGGATACTATATCATTAATAAAAGAACAATTTGAATTTTACATTATTAATTAACAATAAACATACTACATGGTTCTTTGTCATTGATGTAAGTTGTCCTTATTATTAGTCATTTTGTAGTTAATCATAAAAATATTTCAATAATTTCAAGAAAGTTAAATTATTATTTGAATTATTATTTATATGTTACATACTGGTGAATAATATAAAAGAATTTCAGTTAAGTGTGATTGCAACATTATATCATCATTGGTTAATTCATTATTTTGTGGAGTATAATTTATTTAATTATTACAATAATATTTTAAAATATATAAGCATTGTATTATATTTAAATATATTCTCAAATAGATTGCCATATCTTTTGTCTTCACATTGAGCTATTGCTTGTTGGTATGTAAAACATTCACTTTTATTATGAAATGTCACTCATTACTAGAAAACTGGAAGAGTTCCACGTGGAAAGTTCGCACTGGATTGTATTTATGTATACCACAAATTTTCATGAATAAAAACCAGAGTCATCTTCTGAGGATAATTGATCTTCAAGTTATTAGTCTTGAAGGACTACGAAAAACGAAACGAAAAGAAACGAAGGTTGCCATATGTATTAAAAATGGCTGGTCCATATTATAATAGGCTTAGAAATTGGGCTAAACCGTCTGAAGTGCAGTAGGTTGGTGTTGCTGCGTCAGTTAGCTAGAATAATATATCTGACATTCTTCAAGGATAGCCGTTCTACAACGCCGTGGATCGAGAGAGTGGACTAGGGGTTCTGGAGCGCAGTAGGTTGGTAGTGCTGCGTCAGTGGGGCTGAAACTTCACCTGACATGCTCCTGGAATAGTTGTTCCATAACGCCGTGGGTCTAGAGCGTGGGCAAGGGGTTCTGGAGCGCAGAAGGTTGGTGTTGCTGCGTCAGTTAGGAATAATGTAATCTGACTTGCTCCTGGGATAGTTGTTCCATAACGCCGTGGGTCTAGAGCGTGGACAAGGGTCTGGTGGTCCTGGAGCGCAGAAGGTTGGTGTTGCTGCGTCAGTTGGGAATAATGTAATCTGACTTGCTCCCAGGATCTTAAAGGATTATGGGATTGGTGGCCAGGGAGTTTAATGTGTCTTCCCTGGCCAAAAAGTCCTGGTGACCCGTTGGACCACGTTAGTGCTATGTTGGAATTTGAGTGTCCACAAACGAAGTTAGTGAAGTGGGTTGCTAGTCGACAAGTTCGGGCAACCCGTTGAACCTTCTTGGGGCTACATCTTCATCTGCCGCTATTGTCCATAGGGGGAATAAAAAACAGAACTCCTTATCATCAGATCTTCCCTGCTCACCACTGTCGATAGATTTACATGGTTTTCTCTTCTAGTATCCACCCTATTGTTTGTATATGAATATATGTGTGATATTTGTACATTGATTTTCAAGTATTTTTTTTATATAGTTATTAGTATTGTTATGGCTCATCTATTGTTAATTACAGTTATCATATTTATTTATAGTTATTATTTTTACAAAATTTCCATTAATCATTTGTAGTTATTTATTATCAATGTTGTAATAGCAAATTATTGTTTCAATTATTTTTTATTCATATCGATTGGTGATTTTTAAAACTCATTATTTGCATCAATGACAATACAAAATTCTACTAACAAAAATTACAATCATTCCTATTATACCTCAACCTTTTTTAACAACGTTACATTTCAGTATACTAATCTATTGGTGTCTGCAACATGGCTTTTGTAAATGGGGAATTGCCATGCTGCAGATCACTTTAAGCTTTGTCTTTAGGCGCTATTGCCAAGGCTGACTACACCTGAAACTGAAAAACTGTGCCATTGTGTGATTAATAGAGTACTTGGCGTTAAATAATTTTGAATTTTGAAAGTGGCTAGTTGTAATTAGGGTCGAATCGTACTGCTATTAACCACTGGCTATACTCCTTCTATGAAATTCATAAAACGATTAAACATCATATACAGCTACAATTGTACATACAATGTACATCATTGCATAATTTCAGATTTATTATAAGCAAGTTATAATAATTATATGTTGTATTACATCTCCTCTACATCATCATAGTTTGAATTAGTCATTACATCATTATTTGGTTGACAGTCAGTATATACATACACCAGTTGCAATGATAAAACATTTCAAAAACCTTCAATACATTTCAGTCTAACATATACATCATTTCTTCCTCAGTGTTACATTCAAATGTAAATATTAACAGGTTATGTTAACACAATATTACAAGAGGTTTCCTTCAATTATCTTGAGTTCATTCACATATCATATTAATATCATTGTTACATTTCATATATGGACATAGGCAAGTTATAAAAATAAGGGCTTACAAAAAAGAATTTCTATACATCTTATTTCTTTACATATCTCACATGGTCATTAACATCATATTGCTTCAGCAATCTTGTATTCACTATTTTGATATTCCTAAGTATCTTTCATTTAAACAGTGAGTTAGATTTAAATTGTTTTAGATTTGAATACTTGTGTTGGACATTATTTAATTATTCTTTTTGTATGTATTTTTTAAGTTGTGTTACATTATATGTTCCAATTGTGTCTCCTGTTTCTACTTCACTGACTACATATGCATTTTCCATTTTTATTGCTGTCACTTTATAGGGTCCTTTATATAATAGAAAGAATTTTTTTATCTTTTTCTCAAGTAAGTCTGAGTGAAAATGTGTTTTTACTAAAACAAGATCATCTAGTTTATATGCTATTGGTTTTATTTTATTATCATGTTTTTGTTTTCTTTTGAGTGCTTTCTTTTCTATTTTATTTCTCACTAAAATTATTTTGTGTGCATGATCAAATTTTTTATTTTCTGGAAATTGAATTATTTTGTTTATTACATTTTCATACTTCCTTCCAAACATAATTTCGAAAGGAATTTCCTCTGTTATGTCATGAACGGAATGATTTAAACAGTGTTCAATAAAATTAATTACATTTGCCCATGCTGAGTGTTTCTCATTACAATAAATGCGCAATATTTTTCCTATCTCTCTATTTACACGTTCAGTTGGGTTAGATTGTGGGTGATATACTGAACTGTGGATAGTTTTAATGTCTTTGTTATGTAGTGTATTGTACCAGAGTGTGCTTGTAAATTGTGTACCATGGTCACTTAGGATTGATTCTATTTGACCAACTAGTGGTATATATTCATTAATGATTTTATTTAGCAATGTCCTAGTGTTAGCTTTCTTTATAGGATATAATTTGACAAACTTTGAGAACACATCTACTATGACAAAAATATATTTTACTCCTCCCCTACTAGTGGGTAATTCTCCTACTAAATCTACTGAAATTAATTCTTTGACTTTATTGGGAATTATTGGCTTTAAGTTTCCTATCTGCTTTTTGTTGGTTGGTTTTGCTTTCTGACATATGTCACAGCTTTTTAGTTGTTTTTTTATGGTTTCTTCCATTTTTGGAAAAATACAATACTCTTTTAGTATAGTAAAAATCTTATGACCCCCCAAATGTCCAAATTTAAGATGAGTTTTTTCAATTAGTTCTTTTAGTAATATTTCTCGTATACATACTCTATATTCACCCCCCGCTACTAAACATTTATGAAAAAGTATGTTATTGTGAATTAAATAATTATCTTTTGTTTTTGTTTTCTGGTTGTCTTTAAGTTTATCAAGTATTTTACCAAAAAACATGTCTTCTTGTTGGTGTTTGTTTAAGTCTTTAAATATATTTTTGAATACTCTATCTGGTACATCTACATTTATTTTATCTGTTAGAACCTTTAAATTATATTTTTCTTTATTTTCCTGGTATTTATTATTGTCTGTTCTAGATAGTATGTCTGCTGGTATGTTGTCTTTTCCTTTAACATATTGTATTGTTAAATTATATTCTTGTAACACAAGACTCCATCTTAATAAACGACCATGAGTTAATTTACAACTTTTTAGAAATGATAAGGCTCTGTGGTCAGATCTAATAATAATTTCAAAATGACCTATCAAGTAACTCCTAAATTTTTTACATGCAAATACTATTGCTAACAACTCTTTTTCTGTAACACTATAAGATTTTTCTATCTCAAGTAGGAACCTACTTCCAAAATAAATTACTTCTTCTTCCCCATTGTCATTTATTTGGTAAAGAATGGCTGATACACAAATATCAGATGCATCTGTGTTTATGTAAAAAGGTTTGTTCCAGTTAGGATGATGTAAAAGTACTGACTCTAAAAATGCCCCTTTTATTTCATTAACTGTCATTAACTTTAGTTACAACTGTCAAGTATTGAAACAGCTGTTTATATTGAACCTAATAAATATAATTTATTCTTGAATTATTACAGTTTTTTTTTTTTTTTTTTTTTTTTTTATAACATTTATTTGAATTTACAATCTATTCATAGTTGAACAATAAGTAAATGTGAGGTTAAATAATATAACATGGATTAACACACGTCCAATGACGTGGCTAACATAAACATTGTTTAACATTACAAATCGTTACACAAAAGTATAAAGTACATTACAAAAATCTTACTGGAAGATCTAATACGTGTTGTCTTTTCAGTCTGTAGACAGCGTTACTATTATCTAAAAGATTCAGGGCAAGGTAATTTGGGTGATTGTTCAATTTTTCTAAATATCGACTGCTAAATTTAGTAATTTCGGTCTTGACAAAAGGAATGTTGGAGTCTTGATGGATGATTGTGTTATTAATGTACCAGGGTGCTTGAAGTATGTTTCGTAGTGTTTTTAATTGAAATCTTTGGATGATATCTATATTGCTGTTCGATGAACAACCCCACAGTGAAATTCCATAAGTCCATATAGGTTTTAAAACTGTTTTATACAGGAGAAGCTTATTTTCTAATGATAGTTTTGATTTGCTGTGTAGTAACCATGCCATTTTTCTATATTTGGTGTTCAACTGAAGCCTTTTGTGCCATATGTGCGAGCGCCATGTCAATCTCCTATCTATGTGCATTCCCAGATATTTGACTTCTGTAACTTGAGGCAACGGAACATTGTCCAATGAGACTGGGGGGCATGTTTGAGATTTTAGTGTGCAAGTGAGATGTGATGACTTGGTTTGATTAACTTTTATGTTCCATTTATTGAGCCAATTGGACAGTTCGTGTAGACTTAACTGCAATATTTGAGATGCAACAACTGGATCTTCATGGGAAACGAGGTAAGCTGTGTCGTCAGCGAATGTTGCAACCGTTACTCCTGGACTCGCTGGAAGATCGGCTGTGAATAACGTATATAATACGGGCCCAAGCACACTTCCTTGAGGCACTCCTGATTCAATTCCTACTAAGGGAGAATATTCATCCTGATATTTAATTTGGAAGAACCTATTTTCCAGATAAGACTTGAGTAAGTTGTAGTACGAATGTGGCAATGAAGATTTTATCTTGAAAAGAAGGCCCTGATGCCACACTTTGTCAAAAGCTTGACTTATGTCAAGAAAAGCTGCCGAACAATACTTCCCAGTCTCTAAACCCTGGCTTATAACATTTACAATCCTATGTACCTGTTCTAAGGTTGAATGACATTGACGGAAACCAAACTGGTGGTGTGGGATAGCGTCAATTTCATAAATCACAGGCTTCATTCTTTTAAGCAAAAGCTTCTCAAAGACCTTAGACATCAATGGAAGAAGGCTGATTGGCCGATACGATGTAATTTCATGAGCAGGCTTGCCAGGTTTTTGTATTAAAACTATGTTCGCCACTTTCCACTGAGAGGGGTAATACTCCAATCTTAAAACTGCGTTAAAGATCATGGTTAGCAAAATGAAACCCTTTCTAGATAGTTCTTTTAGAATTTTACCTGTTATCAAGTCATATCCTGGTGCTTTATTTGGACTAATTTCATGAAGTATGACGTTTTTTACTTCAGATGGCTTAAAACTATCTATCGGAAAGCTCAATTGAGTCGGAGAGTTCAGGAATTCCAAAATGTCGCCATTTCCGATAAGAGGATCTTGGTGCAATTTGAAAACATCCCGAAAATGTTCAGCAAATACCTGAGCCTTTTCTTTATTAGTTTTGGCCCAGGTGCCATCCAGTTTCAGAATTGGAGGTATAGGAGTCTTTGGTCGTTTCATGCTTTTAGTGACTTTCCATAACGAATAGTCGCTGTCGTCAAAAGGAGAAAGTGACGAACAAAAATCGTTAAACCATTCGTCTTTTATAGATTTTATCAATCTTTTTAGTTGTTGAGAGGACCTGTTTAGATTTGTTTTATCGAATTGATTCCTTGAATTTTGCCAAATTCTTCGTAAACGGCGTTTTTCTGCCAATTTCTTCCGTACAATTACAGGATAATTTACACTGTTTGTAGACTTTTGTGGAAGACTGGGCGTTGCTTTCCAAGCCGCTTCCTGTAGGGATACGTTAAATGATTCAACTGCGTCATCAATATTTTCATAGGTTTTCAGTGGAATGTTAAGCTTAGATATTTCATCAAAACTGTTTCGAAACATGTCCCAATTGGTGAATTTGTTACAAAGACTTGGAGGAGTTTCTTTGTTGATTACGGATGAACTGATTGTTAAAATAATAGGGGAATGGTCTGACTGTAGATCGAGGGAAGACTCTATTTTTAAATAATTGTTACAAATACCCTTCGTAATAAAAAAATCTAAGATATCTGGAATTTTGTGCGGGTCACTAGGCCAGTATGTAGGTTCCCCTGTCGAAATAGCATCCATATTAAAATTATTAATTGTTTGTAATAACTGTCGACCTCTAGGATTGTTAAGCCGTGATCCCCACATTTGATGCTTAGCGTTGTAGTCTCCGCCAGAAATGAACCGAGGGCCCAAGGAGTTAAAGAAATCGTTAAATTGTACATTGGTGATGTTATGTCTTGGTGGGCAGTACACTGAAGATATTGTCAGAGGACCAGTCCAATCTTCTACAACAATACTTGAAGCCTGAATGTGGTCAAACTGGTAACTTGGAAGTTCATAATGCTTAATAGTGTTTCGTATCAAAATAGCAGAACCACCATGAGCAGTGTTATCAGGGTGATTTGAACTATAAATTGAAAAATTAGGAATTTTAAAGAAAGTTAAATCGGTGAAGTGGGTTTCAGATATTAATAGTATATCTAGCTTGTAAGTTGATATGAATAATTGTATTTCTTGATTATGTTTAATCAAGCCGTTGGCATTCCATTCTGATATTCTGAGAAAATTATTCATTTTAATTTAGAAATAACTGTTGTTAACAGGGTAATGAGGGTTCCAACCTGTTGAGTTTGCTGTGTTAGGAGGGTTTCAAATTTTTCAAAAACAGAATTTATAACCTGGATAAGGGTTGGTAATTCATTACCTGTGGAGGAAGTTGGCCCATTTTTTGTTGCTTGAGCATAAGATACTGACTCATTCACGTGATTATTTTCATGTCTAGCGGGAGGTGATGGTGTCTCAGATTTACTGACTATACCATTTGTTGCATGCGAGGTAAGAGATTTTTGTCTCAAAGGTGGAAAATTTCTATTTTTCAAATTTTTGTAGATAGTACAACCTTTGTAGTTTGCAGGGTGGTCACCATTACACAGCACACACGTAGGTGAGACATCTTTAGACTTAGTACAAGCAGTAGTATCATGGTTTGAACCACATTTAACACACCGGAAGGGATACCAGCAATATGACTTAGAATGGCCATATCTTTGGCACTTCTTGCACTGAACAATATCATTTTTTTTATAGGGAGGCTCAAACTTGACTTTAGCATTTAACAAAAATTCGATATCGTAAATATCTTTGTTATTTTTAGCTGGTTCTAAATCTACGAAAAACATACCTAAGGGAGTTTTTGTTTTGGCACTACGAGCATTTGAAACGTTCCTTACGTTGTGTCCGTAAGCATTAATGGCAGTGATAATGTCAGCAGGATCCGTTGAATAGTGCATATTTTTTAAAACTGTACGGAAAGCTCTTTCTTGTTTTAATTGAAATGTGTGGAAGCCAACATTCAGCTCTGACAGTTTTCTGACTAATTTACGGTAGACATCAGATGTAAGAGGAGTAATCCTTATCTTATTGTTGGGTAAACATTTGTAAAAGTATTCATCTCTGGTTAGAACTGACTCAATAACTTGTACCATTTTAGCTACATTTTGAACATCTGGAATAAAAATTGGGGGTGGTTTAGGCTCCTTTTTGGCCTCGTTAGAAGACGTATATTCCATGGTGTTAGGGTCTTCCTCAGATAGAATGGTAAAGTTATTAGATATTGGTATATCTATACTCTTGTTACCTGAATTGTCAGAAGAGTTAGGTCGAGACTTTTTCTGGTCGTTGCCAGTATTAGGATTAGAGTACATTCTCTTATTCTTTTGGGACACTACTTGCCAAGGGACGTCATCACTTTGGTCAGATGCTTGTAGAGAAGTACGGAAGTCAGATGAAGTAGGAGTTGAATTGGTTTTGTGTTGATTGAGCGAGTAATCGTGGTCATTATAAGAATGAGTGGTCACATTTTTCGGACAAAATGGTTTAGACGTACGTGGAAGTTCGTTCATTGTAAGAAAAATAGCCTAACCTAGGTTAAATGTAAACAAACGCTGAAAACAACTATTTAATTACTAGAACACTTTGAAAGCAAATAAGTAATAACAAAGGAACAAAGAAACGCCTAATTAAACTACATTTTGAACACTTATTACAGAATAAACGAGAAAATATAATTAAAATAACAAAATTATTCAGGAAAAATATTAGAATGCACTGTGTTACGAAGTTTGCAAACGAAAACTGAATTATTACAGTTATATTGATTTTTTAAATAAAAAAAAAAAAAAAAAAAAAAAAACAGTTCTTTTGTCTGAAAATGTTCTAATTTTATTTAATTTGGCCAAATTTCAGTAATAATAATATAAAATAGTATTATTATAAGTATTTTTAGTGTTTTAGTAATAGTTATTAACCGGTTAAAGCCTAGTCGTTAATGAAAACAGTGATTTAAGAAAAGCAGTTACTCAGGGGCGTAACGAGGGGGGGGGTTTTGGGGGTTGTAACCCCCCCCATCGAAAAAAGTAATAGTTGAAAGTGCATTTGTGAAATGCATGTAGGTCGATACGCTAGCTTAAACATCTGTTCAACCATTGTTCACCTGCTTTGCAGCGTATAAAATTCCCAATCGTGCCAAATACAGTAAATAGTTTTAGCGCAAGTAGCAGTAAAGATGCAATATATTTGGTGGGGATGACTCACGGTTTCTACTGTGTGTGTAGTTGATGGATCATTGTCTCCGCTTCACCCCCCCCACCCACCCCTCCCTCCAGTGTCAGTACAGTAATACCAACCACGCTGCCAACCTACACACTGAAAGCGCCTGCTTAGTGTTCTGCCCTTGCCTGTCGCGTTAATTGTCTTGTTTTTTAGTTGCTTTCTTTTAAAGTGTATTACGATGAGTGGTACTAGCTCTAGATCTGGTGAGAAGAGGAAGGCCGGCACGTTGTTGTCTTTTTTTAAAAAGCTTAAGCCTGACCAGTGCGATTGCGATACTAGTGGAAGTGGTGATGCGTCAACTGTTGTTAATAATGAGCCGGAACCAATTGAACAGGAATCTGTGCCTTCATCAGCAGCAGTCCCAGTCCCAGACTTCAACGACATTGGATTAATTGTCAAAAACAAGGTATGTTCAAACCTCAATAAAGACTTACATTTACAATTTGAGTGTGTATTGTGCAAGCAAATTTGATTTTCCAATGTTGGGTTATTTTAGGACAATTTTTGTCATTTGTTACTGTTTACAGTTCAACCTTGCCGAAAACTTTGTTTCAAAAACATTGTACTGATAACTGATGTTAATCTAATCGCTGTACTTGGTGATATGTGATAAAATCTTACATTGTTAAAATATCAAATTTGCACACGTAATATACAGCAACAAATTAACCTGATATTGACCTTCTTTACTTAAGAACATTGCAATGTTGAATAAATAAATAATAAATAAACATTTATTACTTTACAAACATGGTTATCTTTAATAAAGCCGTTTTATAAACAAACATGACTTACTCCTCCCTTATTTGTGGATCGATTTCAACGTCTGAAGTGTCAAAAAAATCGTCTTATTTCGTAGTTGTGCAATAAGTTTTAGACTTTTAAAACTCTTACATGAAAGGTGTGAGAAGCTCTCAAATATCGAGTTTTCCTCGTAAGATTAAGATGAGAAAATGTTCAAAACAATCTTAGGGTCAAAACAGCTGTCTATAAAAAGTAAACATAACATGCGACAAAAAACATACAGCGCATCGCACTACACGGGTATTCCTAGTTAGTTAATAATTTTAAAACTGTAAACTTTAAAAGTCTCAATCTGCAACAAATGACGTATTTTTGTTGCAGATTGGAGATACAGAAAGAAAAATCATCATGGAAAACCCCTGGATGCCGGAACCGAACTTCAACTTTCCACCATCAGGAAAACGAAATTTAAAGTTCAAATACCAATGGCTGTCAAGGTGGACTTGGCTACTCTATTCAAAGTTGGAGGATGGTGCTTTCTGCAGATACTGCTCGGTGTTTTCATCTATCGGGGGTGGTAGGGGTTCGCAGACCCTGGGGAATTTTGTTAAAAAACCGTTTAATAAATGGAAAGATGCCGTAGAGCAATTCGATAAGCATGGCGAGACTAGTTACCATAAAAGTAACATGCTTAAGTCAGAAGCCTGGGTTGCAGTAGAAAAAGGGGACCAGCCATCAGTCGAAAAACAACAAAACACTGCCCTACAACAACAAATATTGGAGAACAGAAGAGCAGTTCTACCGATCATTGAAACAGTCATGTTTTGTGGTC
The DNA here is from genome assembly GCA_035578905.1 of Stictocephala bisonia. Taxonomy (NCBI): domain Eukaryota; kingdom Metazoa; phylum Arthropoda; class Insecta; order Hemiptera; family Membracidae; genus Stictocephala; species Stictocephala bisonia. Next base: position 336,222 of record JAQJVL010000367.1, on the reverse strand, counting down.
GGCAGGGCATAGCTCTCCGAGCCCACAGAGACCATGGAGATCTTAATTTAGGAGAAGATCCTGAACAAAATGAAGGAAATTTTCGCGCACTTTTGCGATTCAGAGCTAATTCTGGGGACACGTACCTTAAGAATCATTTAGAGACTGGAGCTAAAAACGCTCTTTACTTAGCTCCCAAAACTCAAAACGAAATCATCAATGCCTGTAATGACAGTGGCGTAGCCAGGGAAGGGGCCCAAGGGGGCCGGGCCCCCCCCGAAATTTATAAAATTTTAAACATTGTAGAAATCATAAAAAACTAAGTTTTACGGGTATTGACTTACGGTTTAGTTGTATTAAATCTTGTACGTAAAACAACGTGCTCCACACGTCTTATTTAACAGTGTACACGTATTATTGCATTCATAAATAAAGAGTTGCAGTTATTATAAAGTAACAGTGTGTCGGTACTGGGTATATTTTCTTCTCTAGAAGGTGAAGGTTGGCAACACTGTTCATGGGACCGACTGTCAGCAGCCACTAGGCTGCTAAGATTTTTTCGCTCTCACGCCTTTCTGGTTTGTTTTGAGGTTAGGACGCACCGACTCGACTCGACAGTTGAAAACGTAATTATTCATAGGCTCACTTCCCTTGCACTCTTATCCATACATCGAGATTTGCAAGTGAAGACAGAAGAAATCATCTGCCAATACACAAGAACTCCAAGAAGGTTGCAGTTCCATTAGTAGGGCACATCTTCATATGTATTACCAATTCAGGATTGTATTGAAAGTAAACTTGCTAATTTTGTGCACATAATAAATGTTATGAACGGATAAAAAATTGTATTGAGTTTTGAAACCTTTCTATGAACATTACTTGTAATATTTATGTGTTTTGATCTGTTAAAATATGAGTATTTTTCAATAAGAAAGTGGTAGAGTATACAGTATGACAGAGCAACAATCAAATTATGACTCAAGGATTATTAACATACAACTTTACATCTTTCCTAAAGTTTTAATCAACAAAATAAAATGTCGTTGATTTTTCCTTTTCGAGAGGAATTGAAAACTATAATAAAGTTATTTGTAACCTAAGATTTTGATGCTTAAATGAGTCCCAAACGCCTATTTCAAGGTCTAATTTTCAAATATTTTCCGGGGGTGGACCCCCGGACCCCCCTTTTACCTGGGGGGTATTCCATACCCCCCAGACCCCCCGGTGGGCCCCCCCCAAAGCTAATTCCTGGCTACGCCACTGTGTAATGACATTATCTTAAGAAAATTAGTAGGTATGGTAAATTCTGCGAAGTGCTTCACTGTCCTTGCTGATGAAACAACGGACGTTGCAACCGTGGAACAATTATCAGTGGGGGTACGATATGTCTACGATAATAAAATCAGAGAAGACTTTTTGCAGTTCGTACCTGTTTATGATGTAACCGGAAAGGGGTTGGCTACGGCTATTTTACAATCGCTTGAGCAGTTTGGAGTACAAACCCAGTATTTACGGGGCCAAGGCTACGATGGTGCTTCGTCGATGAGTGGGAAGTTTAACGGAGCACAGGCATGTGTGCAGGAAACACATAAATCAGCCGTGTATGTACATTGTGCTTCTCACAGTTTAAACCTGGCTATAAGCAGTTCATGTTCAGTAGCAGATATAAGGAATTGTTGTGGGACGGCAACTAAGCTGTACAACATTTTCAACACTCCTAAAAGAGCTGAAGTTCTCAGAAGGGCAATCGAGGAAAAATGTCCTGACTCTAAAGCAACTAGGCTGAAACAAATGTGCCCTACACGTTGGGTAGAGCGTCATGACTCAATACTTGTCCTCGAAGAACTGTTGCCTGCCATCAATGACGCATTAGAAGAAATTTCAACATGGGCAGATGCTGACACATCGTCAATGGCAGCTCAACTTCTCTGCGCCGTAAAGGGTTCATCGTTTCTCGTCAGTTTAAGGGTGTTGGCAGTCATATTTGCGTTGAGCTTGCCCTTATGTCGAGCCCTACAACTTGAGGATGTTGATTTGTTAGCTGCCATCAACATGGTCAACAGTTGAAAGGAAAAAATTCTTGAACTGAGAAATGATGCTGAATCAAAGTTCTCAACAATTTTCGAATCTGTTGGGAAAATGGCTGAAATGGTGGGCGTAGAGATTAAAAAGCCTAGACTATCGACCAGACAAACACAGAGGTGTAATGTGTCGGTAGTTTCAACAGAGGGGTACTTCAGGGTTGCAATATTTCTTCCCTTTCTGGACCATTTTATAAGTGAACTCCAGATGTGGTTTTTAAAACACGAAACACTGCTAAGCAGCTTCATGTGCCTGATGCCACTTGGCAATGAGCCCATCACCAACACTCATAAAGATCAATTAAAGGCGCTTGTGAAGTTTTATGAACATGACTTAGAAACCAGTGAAAGTGCCGCTGTTGGCGAGCTTTGTCTCTGGCACGCTAGGGTCAAAGACCTAAAACTAGGCTCAAGAAAAGCCTTTACTTATTTCACAGCATGCAACAAGGAAGTATTTCCTTGCATACATACGTTATTGAAAATCTTGGTGACGATCCCTGTATCGACCAGCAGCAGCGAGAGGACCTTTTCAACTCTTAGGAGAGTCAAGACCTACCTGCGAAACGCTACAGGACAGCAGCGATTGAATGGCCTGACAATGCTGAACGTACATAAGGAAATACCAATATCGTCAGACGAAGTTCTAGACCATCTTGCGATGACACCACGGTGATTGGAATTTAGACTTAAGTAAAACAACATCATTAGTTTTAGTTATTGTTTTATACAAAGTCGTAAGTTATAACTTTTCAACATTTCTTTAAAATAAAAATAAATGATAATAATAATAATATGCTTTGATGTACCATTAAAATGTTATTTCTTTACCACGGTTTCATGTTTTCAATAATTTTAAAGTCCCTTTAAACTGCAAATAAAATGCATATCCTTTACAATTGGATGTCAACTATAACCACTTTAACATTGTAGTTAGCGCAGCATCTAGAAAGCGGTATTTAAGATTAAGAATTTATCTTCTCTTATTCGAGTATTTCATATGACATAGAAAGAATATATAGTCAAAACTAGAAATTAATTAAACACTGGACACGAATAAAAATATTAATTTAAAGTGGCTTTGGGAAGCTAAAAACGCATAAAAAGCATACAAATTTTCAAAATTTTCCGGGGGAGATCCCCCGGACCCCCCTTCGGCTGGGGGGTATTCCATACCCCCAGACCCCCCGGTAGTTGTAACCCCCCCATAGGATCATCCTGGTTACGCCTATGGCAGTTACTGATTATTACTACATTCAGTTTAACCGATGAACCAGCTCATACGTCTGTGTGACGTCATTGACACCAAGATTTACTGCGCACCATGCGCGTGAACCCTACCGTATTATTCTAGTTACCGTGCTACCAATAAGCAGCTTTTAGCGTGCTACTATAATTGCTGTAAACATCAACTCACCACGCCCACAAGTTGCCTATAACACAACTCCCATCTGATTCTCACTAATATTTATTTATAATCATATTACTTGATATTATAATGTGTTATCATATTATAACTATTGAGACCCATCCCCCCCACCAAAGCTGGAAAGCGTGCCAACCGGGGGGATGGCTCAAAACAAGTCGAGCGATGGGATCACGGGTGGCAGTTGGAGGGTCAAAATAACACTCGGCAGCTGAGCAAAACTAATTAAACTAAATAACAATAGATATTAACATTAAAAGTTCTTGGTATTTCACGTTTTCTTTTCCCTTTAATAAAAAAAATAAATAAATAAGTCCCCAATGGCTGTGTTGCTTAAAATCACTGTCCAAGTTTAGAAGCTCAGGCCTAGGCCTCATAAAGTTCCACAGACATTTTTTTCTTCTTTTTTTTTTTCTATTTTTCACATTAGCAACCCCCAGCTCAGCCGCCGGGAAAACAAGATGGAAAACACTGACCTGAGGACAGGAGACTTATACCACAAGATGTAGAGCGGGTAGCGGGCGCCTCCAGGCTCCAACATGGTCCTCAGGCCAGGCTAGCAGTGCAGATGGTAGACAATCCCCGGACGGCAGGCCGAGGGCAGAAACGTCCTACTCAAGGACCCTGGAGTTTTAGTTTGTCTAGCCACTCATCGTCAAGTTGATCGGCAGCAGAGACTGAACAGACAGGACCACCTGACCGAGGCTGGAACCAGGAACGAAACGGATCGAAACCAACGGCCACCAACTACGCGAAACGCAAGGCAAAAGCGAATCTCAGGCAGCCTGGCAGACAACGACGAAAAAAACGAAACTGTACCGGTCCAAGACCCGGTACAACCTCCCTCTGCAAACCTCAACACACCCAGGCAGGGGAGCAAACTCGGTACCTCAGGGAACCCAACAGAAGACGAAGAAGACCTCCGAAGAGTGGTGCTCCTAGGACGTCCAAGAGAAACTAAGAGGGGAAACCCCTCGAACAGGGAGCAAACTACCCTGACTGTCGGGCCCGACAAGAAAAAAGAGAGAGAGAAGACTCTCTCAGAACAGCCACCTAGGGCGCAGAGGTGATCAATCTCTTTGCCCCAAGAAACCCCCAGGAACACCAACTCCTGGACCAACCGTTCCCCGGAAAGCCTTAAGCTGGGACACATGGGCTTTCCTAAACACCCTGCCTGACTGGGGATCAACCAGCAGAGCAGTCACCGGTGACAAAAACCTATCGATGCGGTGGGGACCAGACCACCGATAGCACAACTTTGCAGCTCTTCGTTCCGCGGCCGAACTGACCGGGTGAGCCTGACAAAGAACCAGATCTCCAACCTGAAAAGGGTTAGGAGTAAGACCCTTATCATACCTCCTCCTTACTCTCTCTCTAGCACGTAGCAGGTTGCGCCGAGCAGCCCGCCACGTGGACACTACGTCAGTGGCACCTGGCGTAGGTAGAAGATCCTCTAACCTCCACAAGTTGGACAAAGGGTTGTTAGGAGGGTAGCCATGTAGAATCTCGAAGGGAGTGGCATTGTGACTCTCATGCTTGGAAGAATTAAAAGCAAGCTGGAGCCAAGAGAGACTCTCATCCCAGGTGTTCTGCTTCTCAGCATGGAAAGTAATAAGGGCAGACCGAAGATTGCGGTTGAACCGCTCTGCATGAGAAGGCTGTGGGTAATAAGGAGAGGAGTCACATGCCTGATACCATTGCCAAAACAGAACCTACGAAACTCATGGGAGGTAAACTGGCTACCGTTGTCGGACACAAGAGTGGAAGGCACACCAAAGTGCTGGAAGAGTTGGGACTGGAGAGCACGGATGGTGAGCTTAGCCGTGGCACTCCGAAGTGGGAAAAGCCAAACGAACTTCGAGAAAGCATCCACACAAACAAGTAGGTAGGAGCTACCTGACTTGCTACGGGGAAAAGGACCCACGTAGTCGATGAACACCTTCTCAAAAGGACGCTCGGCCACCTCAGAAGATAACAACCCTAACCTTGCATTCTGACTAGGCTTGCTGAGAGAGCACAGGTGACAAGCCCGCACTCTGCCAGCAACATCCCGGCCCATAACCCAGAGGTCCGTGGATCGGAACCACGCTCTGCTACCAATTGAGACCCATCCCCCCCACCAAAGCTGGAAAGCGTGCCAACCGGGGGGATGGCTCAAAACAAGTCGAGCGATGGGATCACGGGTGGCAGTTGGAGGGTCAAAATAACACTCGGCAGCTGAGCAAAACTAATTAAACTAAATAACAATAGATATTAACATTAAAAGTTCTTGGTATTTCACGTTTTCTTTTCCCTTTAATAAAAAAATAAATAAATAAGTCCCCAATGGCTGTGTTGCTTAAAATCACTGTCCAAGTTTAGAAGCTCAGGCCTAGGCCTCATAAAGTTCCACAGACATTTTTTTCTTCTTTTTTTTCTATTTTTCACATTAGCAACCCCCAGCTCAGCCGCCGGGAAAACAAGATGGAAAACACTGACCTGAGGACAGGAGACTTATACCACAAGATGTAGAGCGGGTAGCGGGCGCCTCCAGGCTCCAACATGGTCCTCAGGCCAGGCTAGCAGTGCAGATGGTAGACAATCCCCGGACGGCAGGCCGAGGGCAGAAACGTCCTACTCAAGGACCCTGGAGTTTTAGTTTGTCTAGCCACTCATCGTCAAGTTGATCGGCAGCAGAGACTGAACAGACAGGACCACCTGACCGAGGCTGGAACCAGGAACGAAACGGATCGAAACCAACGGCCACCAACTACGCGAAACGCAAGGCAAAAGCGAATCTCAGGCAGCCTGGCAGACAACGACGAAAAAAACGAAACTGTACCGGTCCAAGACCCGGTACACTATAAGCCATTATTATCTTTGTCTAATCTTTAATGAGATAAACAAATAAAATCATACGGAATCCCAAGTAATTAAACACTAGTGAATTTGTAGAATTTAGGTTATGTTAGTAAAAAAGTACTGTATAAGTTTTGATTGGATGGAACCCATAATTTTATAGAACCATATATTCGAGAATAACTTTGTGAAAAACATTCAGTTAAATCTATTTAAAGATAGACAGCTGTTTTAACTAAATTAATATTTAAATTATAACAAATTGAATAATAACTGTAATTGAGTTATTCATGAATTATTTAAATGTATAACTCGTGAACCAACTTATACATTTAAATTATAACATATGGGGCAAAGTTATTAAATACATAACAACTAACAATACAAACAAAATTGCACTAATATTTACAATATCAAACAATTTCGATACAAAAAGAAGGCTGCGGTACTCCCCTTCCCAATCAACTGCGGTAGCCAACGTCTGCATATCAAACTAGTACAAAGCCACGCATGCGTATGCCGTACCCTCCGCTAAACACCAAGCATTTGAAAAGTAACGGTTTCGACAGCTCAAGATACTCCGTGGCTACTGTACTGAAAACAATTTTAACTTGTTCTTACAACTTAACTGAGCAATCTCGTTTTATTTTTAGCACATGTAAGACAAATTGAAACACCGACAACCCAAATACAAAATAGACAGTTTCCCCATACATTGAGTTTTTCTTGTTTAGCTAACAAAATAAATAAATAATTTTGATGCAGTAAATTTTTATGTAACGACAACTAATATCAATTAATTGATCAACATTACAAATTTAATTGACTGATTGACGACTCTGGGATCGTAATTGTACATTAGTTTAAGTGTACAAGTTTTAATTTGATTATACGTTGCCTCGCATTGTTTTAGAAACCATTATATTCCCTCATGTATAAAAACAAAACTTCCGTTATCGTATTAGAGTACTAAATACAGTAGTTTATATGGATTTTTATTGAAACAGATATGTTTTTCAGGTTGTAGGAGAAAAAAAATCATATTTATTAAAAATAATAAACTGAAAACTGCCTCGCATTTGAGGTGACCATAAACATTCAGTACAAAAAATTTGAGTTTGTTTTATAAAACAAATGGTGGTTCAAAATATAAGTAGTCTTAAATAATTTCAATTAACATTTTTTCTGTTATATTATTTGGTATGTTGTAATTTTTCAAGAATGATAAAGTGAATTTAGATATTGTTCCTCTCCTACAAAATAAAAGGCCAGTTACTTCCCATTTAACTACGTTGTATTTTTTAAATTAAATGAGGAATGCAAGGTTGTTTTTGTATGATAATGTTTTAGTACAATTATTTGAAACTATTCATTTTATAAACTTCAACGCTTTAGGGCGAATGCATAGCGCATAAGGACTACTAGTAGAGAGGGACAGTCGGGCACGATACGGACAGCAACGGCAGGCTCGGCTCGGCTGCTCGCTCGCTTGCCCTCCATTTCCTTGGCGATGCGATAGTAGTGTGGAGGGGGAAAGAGGGGAGGTGGTTTAACTACGTTGTATTTTTTAATTAAATGAGGAATGCAAGGTTGTTTTTGTATGATAATGTTTTAGTACAATTATTTGAAACTATTCATTTTATAAACTTCAACGCTTGAGAAAATATTATAATGAAATAAGCATAAGTGTACAGAGCCGTAGAGGGGAAGACAACATAGATAAAGCGAATGCATAGCATAGCGCATAGGGACTACTAGTAGAGAGGGACAAACGGGCACGATACGGACAGCAATGGCAGGCTCGGCTCGGCTGCTCGCTCGCTTGCCCTCCATTTCCTTGGCGATGCCTGACACCAGCACTCTGCCTGCCATCTACCGGATTTCAGTTGGCACGAGAACTGGATGCACAAACTTAAGGTGGTGCGGCCGGCGTTAGGGACAACTGAATTCCGATTGATCGTAACACTGTTGCTTTAACTGGAGCATATGGAGGCTCGTGAGTGTGCGTGCGTAATTCAAGGCTTTCCATTCTGTAGTCTGCTCACCTTACCTCTACTGCCCCTTCCTTCAAACTCTTCAAATCTGAAAGCTTGACGGCCAGCCCGATTTGCTTGTTATTGTTGCGTTTTGACAATATAGAGACTGTGTTCTGTCTATACCGCTGTCCTTACGCGACAATCCAGAGCGGGAATTTCCACACAGTCTGCACACTTTCTACTGAAAACAGGATAACTATTCTTCTGCGTGCTTTTAAACACGATTATAATGTCTGGGATTGTTACTATTACTTAATCATATAAAACATGTAAACAAAAATATGAACTATATACTGTACACATTTTATTTCACAACGCTATAAACGGATCGACGGGTGATATGTGTTATTTTAGTTTGGTAAACA
>JAQJVL010000367.1:80000-322500 GCA_035578905.1 Stictocephala bisonia | reverse complement strand
ACACACACACACACACACACACACACACACACACACACACACACACACACACACACACACACACACACACACACACACACACACACACACACACACACACACACACACACACACACACACACACACACACACACACACACACACACACACACACACACACACACACACACACACACACACACACACACACACACACACACACACACACACACACACACACACACACACACACACACACACACACACACACACACACACACACACACACACACACACACACACACACACACACACACACACACACACACACACACACACACACACACACACACACACACACACACACACACACACACACACACACACACACACACACACACACACACACACACACACACACACACACACACACACACACACACACACACACACACACACACACACACACACACACACACACACACACACACACACACACACACACACACACACACACACACACACACACACACACACACACACACACACACACACACACACACACACACACACACACACACACACACACACACACACACACACACACACACACACACACACACACACACACACACACACACACACACACACACACACACACACACACACACACACACACACACACACACACACACACACACACACACACACACACACACACACACACACACACACACACACACACACACACACACACACACACACACACACACACACACACACACACACACACACACACACACACACACACACACACACACACACACACACACACACACACACACACACACACACACACACACACACACACACACACACACACACACACACACACACACACACACACACACACACACACACACACACACACACACACACACACACACACACACACACACACACACACACACACACACACACACACACACACACACACACACACACACACACACACACACACACACACACACACACACACACACACACACACACACACACACACACACACACACACACACACACACACACACACACACACACACACACACACACACACACACACACACACACACACACACACACACACACACACACACACACACACACACACACACACACACACACACACACACACACACACACACACACACACACACACACACACACACACACACACACACACACACACACACACACACACACACACACACACACACACACACACACACACACACACACACACACACACACACACACACACACACACACACACACACACACACACACACACACACACACACACACACACACACACACACACACACACACACACACACACACACACACACACACACACACACACACACACACATATTGTAAGTGTAAGTTAGTACAGGGAGTTTTCCACATATTATGAGGAAAAAAAGAGGTTTCGGCCAAATGCTAAAGGGAATATAATATAGTATTCTCTTTAGCATTATACTGGTGTGGTTATTCTACTCAATTTTTAATTTTACTTGAGCAGTAAAGAAATCGGTTAACCCTAACCGTCAAGGCGCCAAACGAAACAACGGAATGGTGCAACGGTGACAGACTGACATTGACTTAAAATTGTCATTCTAGTTTAGGAGGGAAAGTGGTGTTATGTTTTTAACACAAGAATAATCAGATAACAAAAAATTATTTATGGGAAGACATTACTTCGAGTGAGTTACATATATATTCAAGCTTCATACATTTTTGTTTCTAATGATAATGCACATGCATACTTCGTTGTATAGTTTATTGTTTGCATTTAATTTAACTTTATAGGTTATGTTTATTATTTGTGATCTTCCAGTACTTTATCGTAGAATAAAATCCATTTCTAAATTTAAAAGTAATTTAATTACTAGTTTAATGTCAGTTTTTCTTTCTTTCATTACTGTGATCCCAATTTTTGTTGTAAAGGAATGTTTGTACGATTTACTATTAAGTAAATTTGTTTTATTATAGCCTATTTGTTTGTTTTCATCTACAGGGAGGCTGCAGGTGAACTATGGTTGTATATATTGATCGTTATTTGAAACTTTCAAGCCCATTTAAAATCTATAACAAATAAATTACAAAAACAACTATAAATATTCTAAATAAAATACTTGATTATCTACGATTTACATGGTACCAATGAAGTTAAAATAAATTTGGGCCAATAATGCCTAGTCTACTATTTAATATTTGTCTATATACAAGGTCACTTCTTGAACAAAATGAGCTGGTATTTATATAGTTAAGCATTTCCTGCCTAACTTGATTTTTGTGCACTAATCTTTATATTATGATCCAAAACATACTAAAAACTGTTGAAAAATCAAGGGATCATGTTGCAATTTTTACACTGCAAAAAAATTGCAAATTTTACTTGATTTTTATAGGACTTGATTTATTCCAGGTAGATGATAATAAAGCAACCACTAATCATAAAAGATACATTTCTTTATACTTGTACTACAAGTATGGTTTTCAGGCCTTCCTGGAGGCCAAGCACAAAAATTTTGAATTCTTTATAAGAATATGATTATGGCCATGTTTGATTGGGTTTGTACAGAGTAAATGTCGATATATCAAACAACTACATATCACAATTGTCAACCGTAGCCTATTCTGCTCTTGATAATTGTAACTGCTATTGTAACTGTAATATCTCGGCGTACAATACGATAAGCTTTTTCCAATGATTAAGAATCGAATAACAACTTCGCCTAGGTCTATTTAATAAGTTTTCTAATATTTGCATTTGCAAAATACCAGCTGTTAAAATATCTACCATAATCTTTATGTTATTAATTAAGTTTTTTACTTAAGGAAGGGCCTATATAGATTGGAAATCTGCTCTTACAACAACAACAAAAAATGAATAAAAGTTAAGATTGTTTTTATTGTGTCAGATGCTGTATATGTTAATTTGAATGGCAAGCGGACCATTTTGCCGCGAACATTGTTACACTACTGCCGTCATGCATGCAATTCTTGACTGGATCGATAAGTTCTTTACATAAGTCTCCAGCTCAATGGCAAGGCTGTGATAAATTTGTTTGTCGTAATTTTTTTGTTGCCTATTTATTCATAGGCTTAATGAAATTATTATTATTTTAACTTGACACCAGAGGTACAGATTTTGATGATCTTGTAAATGAGGAATTTATGATAATGATGACGATGATGAAATCTTGAAAATATCAAATATGGATCAGTACATACAACCATAGATGGCATATGAAAGTCTGCCTTAACAGTAAACACTCTGGTGAGCTTATGTGGGGAGTGCCAATTACTATTTTCCAAAGGTCAATGCACGTGTGTTGGGATTCCCTGACCATTCTGATACTAAAAAAAATACTCATGGTCTCTGCACATCCCTAACTGATGTCAGTTTGATGTTTACCCACTCTTCTGTATGTACTGTGTGAATTGTGCTTCAAGTTAAAAATGTAGAACAGACTATCCATACCTTTAATAAACACATTAAATGTAATTCATCTTAATAATAATAGTAAAAATTAATTTATTTTCCAATAAAACAATATTAAAATGATTAAACAATACAATGTTCTAGTCACATTGAAACATATATTTTATTAACAATAATTATATCAATGTTTACTAAGATAGTTTTTACTGCTAGGTAAAGATGTATATAATGCCAACTTTTATTTTTCAAGAAAATATTTTAGACAAACCACAAAAACTTTTAACTTAAGTTAAAGCAGTAGACTGCATCATAATATGCTCAAAACAAAGTAAAAAATATATATAGGTAATATATAGCGTACATCTTCATATGGATTAAGAAAAAACAACAAAAGTAACTTTAGGCTAATGAAGGTCCAAGGATCTAAAAGACACTTCAGTCGGAAACCAAATGACAAAACTGGAGGTAACAAAACGTAAAAATTTATAGTTATTAAATTATTATTTAGGAGGTATTAGGTTATTACATATTTGTTTTGTCAGTAATAATATACCAGTATTTAAATTTATTTTTTACTTAATTAGTAGCATGCTAGTCGTAGATACAGTACAACCCCGATAAGTCGGCCCCCGTTAACCCGGAAGTCCGGCTAACCCGGACCGATTTTCAATAAAAAAATAAAAAATCAGACAAACATTTTAAAAATAAAAACGTAATATTTTTGAGTGGTAGAGTATGTGTGAATCGATGTCGCATCAGTATTTGATGGGACTGTACGACAGTGAGTGTGTGACTCATGGCACACGGCGGCCGACTATGAGCCAATTACTGACGAGGAAGTGATCGCGTCGTGTTTACCTGATGCTAACGAATCAGACGCTGAGGAGGCAGACGGGGACATTGAAGGTCAAGTGATGAGTCATGGAGATGCAGTGACGCAACTAAACGAACTAATGGTTTACTTCGAGCGGCAGGCAGAAACATCGCCGGCTGAATTGCTCATGTTGAAGAGACTGTGGGATCGCACAGCACGCAAGCGGCAGACGACATTGGCACAACCAAAGCTGACTGAGTTTTTTACCAGGAAATGAACAGTTATGTATGTAACTGAGATGTACTGTACATATGTTTGACGTTTTTACAATTATAATGGAGTTTATCTGTAAGTATACCGTATTTTATTAATTTTTACCTCATTCTCCGGCTAACCCGGATTTTCGTTAACCCGGATCGGCCGCGGTCCCGATTAATCCGACTTATCGAGGTTCCACTGTAGTAAAATAATTGATTTTAGATTGAAAATTACTTTTGGCTATATCGATTTTATAATAGATGTATCAAATCAACATTTTATTTCAACCCTCACGAAAACACTGGCGCGTTCCAAAAGGGTAATCCTGTCATGGGTGTCATACTGGGAAACGAGAGGGCAGACCATTGTGCCAAGAGAGGCTGTGAGGAACCTCTCATTGGTGCAGAGCTGGCATGCAGGGTTGCTTAGAGCCTTGCCAAGAGAGTTGCCTCTACATGGGTCGCTGGCAGGCACCAGGAGATCTGGGAGGAAATGCCAGGTAACAGGCAAGCAAAGGAGGACGACCTGTTGGGGCCATCATACTCTAACACGGTTGAAGTTCTATATCTTGCAAGATCAGAACTCCCAAGGGTGGTTGGTTTTATAACTGGACGTTTTGGGCACACATGAACAAGATGGTGTTTCCAACCCCCATTCTCTTGTGTAGGAAATGTGGGAAGGAAGTAGAGTCTGGACGGCACATCCTCCTCTGCCCGGCCCTAGCTAGGAAGCAGGCTGTCACCTTGGGCGAAGTATAGCTGGAAAACCTCATCAAGGCAATCTGAAGGTTCTCTAAGGATCTTGGATTGGATGAGGTTTGAAGTCCTGTAAAGGAGGGCGCACAATAATCTTTTTGGCTCAGTGGCTGTCACCAGGTATTGAAGTCTGACCCTCCCAATCATAAAAAACCCCTGAAGAAGTTTTCTCTTTCTTGTATTGCTAAGAATTTTTGTTCACGGTTTTTTGAGCATTTTTAATTTAATACTAAAAAAGCATATCCTAAAACGTAACCATACTATTATGTATTGTTTTTCTGGTAAAAAATGTAATAGTGTAAGTAATTACAATTTTGGAGTTTGTATGAAGCTTTTCTTATAAATATGTTATTATTTTTCAAGGGCAGACTTTCATAAGCAGCGCACCGTTATATATATGGTACCTATTATTTCAATATCAGTATTAGATATTTTCATGGTGATCTGAGCTTTTTACAATGTCATCAAATTTAGAAAATATACGTTGAAATTCGAATAACTTACTAGCCTATCTAAAATTTGCATCATATTAATCAACATAATATAAATTTAACTAATATTTATTATTTCTTTATTTACAGTGTTATCTCTTGAACAAAATAAACTAATATTTACCTAGTTTAGAATATTCTTTATAAATTAGATAATATTTGCCTCAATTTTTAGATTATGATCCAAAACAAGCAAAAAACTGCTGAAAAATGATTGGGAAAACTTTTAAATTCATAGATTTCCTTAGGAATATTTTATGTTAACAAATGATAATAAAGGAACCACTAATCATAAAAGACAGATTTTTCTATATTTGTGTTAGGACAACTGGATGCCCATATTGGAAGCTAGCCACACAATTTTAAGTAAATTTTGAATTTTCGTAATGGATACAATTAGGTCATCGTAGTAAGTAAAATAGATATTGATGCATAGCCATGTACCGATATCAATATTACTGTACTTGCATGGAGGTTGAGTCAATACCACTTTACATGTATGTGTGGTTGGGAAAGTTGAAATAATAGCACATGTTTGAACAGCACTTCAACATGAAAAACTAAAGCATGATGTGCCTTGCATACCAGCTGCTCCGGGCTGAACTTTTTCATGTTCAAACTGAAAAATTTCAATCACTGTGGTTATTTTTTGCGTATAGTTAAATCAAATTTATTTAATTTTATCATAATGATCAAAGTTTAGTTTCCAATGATATCCTCTTTCATTTGATGTAACATTTATGTATATCATTTAATTAATATGGGATCCTTATAAGTATATGGTTAATGAATGAGGGTCAGCGCTGCACTCAGCAGTTTTGAGAAAAAGGTGATAGGACAGTTATATGATGTCCCTATCCTGTAACACTGAAGCCATCAGCACTGGGTCTGTCAAAAATTTGTACGGTATAGCCCTTGTTATAAAGTATATAAATTCCTGGTGTCTTCTCGTGTTATTTATATACTTTAGATTGTAATTTGTTTACCATTGCTTGTCATCATGCTATTTCAGTTTTAATTTGTTGCAGGTTTCAACAATCACTCCAGATTAAAATTTTACATAGAATTTTATTTTTTGAAATAGAATTTTTTTGGATGAATTTCAAATCAATAATTAAGCATGGATATATATGATTTGTTTTCCAAATTTGAATTGGAGCTTTTGCCACGTGAATGGGTTCAAAATCTTTGGAAAGAAGATTTTTCTGAAGCTGTTGAATTTCCCACTGAGTATGAATTATTTTTGGAGAATACTGACATTGGTGAATTGATGTCTGGAGCAAATAGCTTTATAAAAGAATGGCTAGAAAGTGGAGAGAATGGAAATTCTTCATTCCATTGTAGGTCTTCAATTCCTCACACAATTAATAGGTCAAGCCTGAATGCTAGTGTAGTAGATGCAAAGTCTTGGCAACATTTAATAAGTAACAATGTTCAACATAAAGCTTTGGTTGCTGTCTTAAGTATCTTTATATTGCGAGGCAAAACTGAAAAAGAGTTTGAAATTAAAAGACTTGGTTTGATAGCAACAGATTTGTATCTTGTACTTATTGCCGTACCTGGAAGCTTGGTGTTTCACATATTCAACCCAATTTTATACTCTCATGCTGTGGAAAATTTAAAAATATGTAATACATTGATCAGCAGTTCCACCAGTTCAAAGCCAGCTGCAAAAAAGCGAAAAGGAAGACATGAAGATGATGATTTTGAAGATGAAGATGAAGGTAATGATTCAGATGGTGAAGGTACTTTTTTACCATCAGACAAATCTGCCATTATCAAGATGTTGAGTAAAGTGTTGAATAATTTACATTTCACCTTGCAAAAATTTCAACTGAAGGGGCAAGATGATTCGCTATTGATAACTATTCAGATATTAATATTGATTACAAGACTAGAGCGCAGTTCATCAACAATACTTTCTAAATCACCTGCTCATAATAGTGTTTCATACCTCTCCTGCAAGTCTTATAAGATTCTGCTTGATTTATGCTGTCCAGATCATGGAGAAGTAGAAGAGACTGTTAGAATTGTTATGAGAGAATTAATGCCTGGTATTCTTATATTTGATCAGAAAAATTTGAAAGTATCTCCTAAAGAAGGCCTTGTAATTAAAGATCATTCAATGCAGTTTATTAGTAATCTTTTAAAATCGATCAAATACCCCGGATTTGCGGGTGTTTATACTTTGTTTCAGCATCTCTGTATAAGAATACCTGACAAGGCTGATCTTAGAGCTAAAGGAGTTCAAGTGGCAATGGAACTGTTAGATATACTTCCTTATTCTCTATATTCACACTCAGTTGTTTGGATCATGAGCCTGTGCCACAACGACCAAGTAAAGAACAGAATAACTGGACTGGAAATTGTGACTAAACTGCTCTATGGGAATGAAAGGATTCCTACATCACCTCTGAGACCCATTCTTCAAAAGACTCAAGTTCAAGATAATGATCAAGAGGATGGAGAAGAAAGTGAGGGAGAGGACAGTGGTATAATGCTTACACAACAGCCAGACTTCGCCAACAATAAATTTTTGCTTGGAACAATATTTTCAAGATGCCAAGACATTGCTTCCTCAGTGAGAGCCAAAGCTCTGGCAATACTTGCTAATCTTATTTCATCAAGTAATAGAAGTATAAAGCATGAAATGGAATCAATCTTTGTAACACCTTATTTAAATGCAGAAAATATTGAAAACAGCAATGTGTATGAAAAGGGTTTCTTTGATTTTCAATACTTTTTAAAAAATATGAAAAAAGAAACTAATGCAAATGTTGATCCTTTACCCGGGGCGAAAGCTATTATATCACTTCTACAGTTATTTATTGAGGATGAAAAAGTTTTTGTAAGAAAATCATCCCTGCAAGTCTTAGCGAACATATTCCTCATGAATGAGAAATGGATGAGTAAAAAGCTTTTAGAGGTTAGTAAAAGTAAGAAAAAATTATAAAATAAAACTAAAAAAATAAACATAATTTATTATTTTATTGTAGAACATTGTTATTATGTAATGTTATTATACGTATTCAGTTATGTAACATTAGTGTATATGTAATTTTTATCTGATAAAAATTAATAACACCTATTCAGAAGTCTTACTTCTAAAAATAACCAGTGATTAACATTGTGACTAAACTAGTATTACTGACCATTACATATTACAACTCAATAGAATAAAATAGCAAAATGCTGTATGTTTTACTGTAAAAAATAACTTTTATTTAGGCAAGTTTCAATTCAACAATTATTTTCCCTTCACAATTACAAGGAATGGCATAAAAACAAATTTTTATGAAATTAATTTACTTATATTGTTAATTGTACATGCATCATCAGATATTTGATTTCTAGGAAAAATGTGGCATCAGTTTTAATCTATTGACGTTAAACAGTACTATTAACTTAGAGCAATACTCTCTCTCTCACTCTTTGGCTCTCCTTTGCATCACCTTTAACTGACCCCCAAATTATAGAAAACCTCCACCTTAATTTATAATGAAACAAGGCTAATGGCCACCAAGGTGGTGGGTGATGTATCAAGAGCAATTACGTAAATTCCAACATTCTCTTGTAAATTATTGAGATCCAACAACCAAACTGAATTTGCAATCTAGCTGGGTTCAGAATGTTTATTACTGATGTTTTATTATTTTTCTCATAACACTCATAAAAAAAAAAAAAAAAAAAAAAAAAAAAAAAAAAACTAAAAGATGTGCACATTACACCAAATCAAGAAAAATTTATTAAAGCGAAGATGTGTTTGAGCAATTCTTTAAAAAATGCATTTTAACATTTGAAAGTAAACAGCTTATATTAATAAAAATCTACAAAATCTATGTAAATAGTTATTATAAAGTTTACCTTCATAAATTTGAATCATAAACTTGGATTCCGATATGAGACGCTGACACAGCTTTGTGTTTATTTTAAGGCAAATATGAATTATTACATGAGTGTAATATGAGAAAACGCTGATAGCTAGCCAAAATGAGTAAATTTGATCAAATTAATCTAATTAATTACTAACAATTATTTTGAAAACAAAATATTTTAAACTTGTTCTACTAGTATATTATTTGAAAACGCTAAAATTAAATATAACCCTGTACAAAAACATTACTTCACAAAGAGAATATAATATGCAAAGTTGTTTTTTTTGTCAACGCAACTACTCCATTATTCCTAGACCAATTTAAACGGTTGAGGTGTCAAAAAATTTGCCTCTGTTCATAGTTGTGCAATAAGGTCTTAATTTCTCAATATTTTCATCCGGAAGGGTACGAGAAGTCTTCAAAGTATGATTTTCAGCCATTAGAAATACTTGGAGAGAGCTGTTTAAATATTAATAATGATTTCCAAAAAGTATAGCAGCTGTTGGAATGTAAACATTGATGTTTATTATATTGAGGAGATTAGATCTTTCATAATGTTAAATGAGGGAAAATTATAAGTATGGTTTTATTCACATTCTATTGTAGGGTTCCACTCTACCCAACTTGAAGATTTAAATGGCAATCTAATGCAGTTATTTTATTAATCTTCTGCTGTTAAACAAAATCAAATGAAATAAACACATTGAAATAGGCCAAGTACAGTACGACCTTGGTTATCCGGCCTAATGTGGTGAAGGTCAAGCCGGGGCGCTTACAATTGCGAGTGACGCAACACTCTGTGCAGCAATTGTAATGAATTGAAAGATGTTTATTACGATCAACAACTTTGATGTTGGTTTACAATACAATACAAAAGATATTTATGTTCTACTTCCTCCACTCGCGAAATGGACTCTTCCAGCCAGCCACATTGAACAAAAGTAAACAACATTGCCAGCTCAGATCTTCAGGTGCATTATTAAATTATTACGCAGTAACAAGCCACCACTTGCCTAGTAAGGTTGACTAGTCAATACAGTGCAATGCAAAACTGATACACTTGTGTTCGACATTTGCGTTTCTGAACTGAAAGGCGCTTACGATTAATTGTAATTTTATCTTGTAAATAATTTTTATTGTTATTTACTTGCCGAACTGAATGACACAGACTGCAGGATAAAGCGAGGCCGGAAAATCGAGGTTGTACTATAATATAATTGTTTTTTATACTAATAAATAGGTAATAAAGCAAGTAATGTGAGTGAGATACTGTAAATAAATTTAATATTGTGATTTTATGTTATACAGTTAACCTACTATTATTAGTAATCAAATGTCACAAGCCGAGGTGTAATGAGCACTGCGAGTGACGGGGTTGACACGCGAAGCGTGCAGGAGTGTCCCCTATTAGTATTTAATAACTGTATATACAAATGTAAAAATTATTATGCTATATTTGAATCAAGTTGAAAACATTAGTTGTTAAAATCTGTACCACACAGGGGTAAAAATTATAAAATTGTTTTGTAAATGATTCCTCCTCCAAGTTCACACTAGATAGAGCAAATGATTGATGTCAAAAACAACATTGAATTTAATATTTCAAATAGTATTGGCAATGGAGTAATTTTTTCCTACTATAATTAGAAAGCATCAATCATGGATTGTTAATCACAGTTGATTTAATGTTTTTTGTGACCAAAATAAAGCCAATTATTATTGCGTATATTTTTATTATAGTGACTTCTTATAACTTTATTCATAATATGTAAAATAAAATCAAGAATTAAATTACCTCAATATAATCATTTACTGTCAGTTAACTATAGGCTAAGAAAGAAACTGATTGAAAGTTAAATTTATTCTTTTTAAGGACATAATATTTCTTTAAAAAAAATACATTTTTACTAACGAAAATTAATTATCTTTTAGTTTAATGGTACACCTGTGGCTCTAATTTGGTTCAGTTCAGACAACCTGTAGGTTCATGTATCTGATTTGCATGTTTGAACGTATAAATGAGTTGAACGTATTAAAACTATAGACATTAACATGAACAATTTTTTTATTTTTATGTGTCAGAATAGATGAAATTTTCAGTGACAGTAAAACCACTGATTTTACCACTGAAGTAAAATTGGAATACCTCAAGAATCAGTCCTAGTCCATTATTTGTTATCATATTCATAAATGATATTTTTGATAGTATATCTGATGCCACAGCTTATGACGATGACACTCTAATGTTAAGTATTGAACAAAATAATGTCCTAGCTGAAGCAAGTATGAACAACAAATTGGAAAATGCTATAAAATGGTTCATAAACAATAAACTAACAATAAATCTTGATAAAACTGTTTACATGGAAATAGGATGCTATGTTAATAGTTATCAGAATACAGAACCTATATTATTTGGAGTAAAAGAGACAAAAAGAGTAAACTATAAATATCTGAGAATCACCTTCGATGATAATTTAAAATGGAACATACATATTGAAACAATAGTTAAATAAATAGTACCAGGTAACTGGCACAAACGTTCTCCCCTTCCCTTTGTTATGTCAGATAGTTTAAAAAATTAAAATTAAACGATGTAAAAACACACCTAAATAAAAACAGACGTTCAATTAATTACATTTCTAAGAAACGTACAAACTAAAAGTTTGTTTTATTTAAATAAAAGTATGGAAAAAAAATAATCTTCAAAAACAGCTGTTCAATTAATCACATAGCCAGATTTTATGTAAACAATCTTCAACAACTAGAATTGTGGCTACCGGCCTTTGGGCTCCACCCCCAATTTAGTGGAGTGGTAAGTACCCAGTAAAATATTTTCAATTGTATAATTAGCATCTTTACTGAAAATTAAATCAAAATCGTTATAGCTGTGTTTTTGAGTAAATTCCATTTTTGTATGTTTTTACCCATAAAAATAAAAAAAAAAAAAATAAAATTTAAAAATGAAATAATAGTCTAGAGATATTGTCTAAATACACATTTACGAACATTTCAAAATCCAAATTTCAGCCTCCACTTCAAAAACAAGTAATAAATCACTATAACTACCTTTTGTAAAAACTCTCAAAGAAGCAGCCACTATATTTCTCATAATATTTACAATTCTCTACCATCTACATTGAAAACATTAACAAGAAGAAATATTACTATTAAAAATGCTCTTAGAAATTATATAATTTCTATAATATTATATAATTTTTAAGAGCAATTTTAATAGTAATATTTCTTCCTATGTCTTATATTCCTGTGATAGAGCACTTTTTAGATTAATCAGCCAACTAAATAAAGACTGTAAAAACTGTACATAACTTTTAAATGCATGGCTTATACTCATAGAACGTACGTACACCTTGAAACATTTTATATATATATATGGGATTTTGTCTGTCAAGGTGATGGTTGGAAACTGTCGGGACTTATCTGTAATGGTACGCAAACTGCTAGTGCAGTGCCTGACTGACCTGCTCCTCAAGTACCCCAGCCATTCTCTACTGCCCAAGTACTGGGTCTTGGGAGTACTGCCATTGCTAGCTGATCAGGAGCTCAAATCCCAGGAGAAAGTTCTTGAGGTACCAATGAAAATGTAACATTTAGACTGGTGCAGTGATATTTTAACCTCTTAGGCCAACTAAAACAATATATGTATTTTAATTCCTACTCTAGCTCGGCTGATACTAGCCAACTTCAGGCTAAGGGACTGCACACATTCCCCATTGTCCCTTACACATTATTTCGTCCAAGCTTGAGGGTAGATCTTTTGCCTGATCAAATGTAAAAGTCTAGATTATAAAACATCCATTGTAACCAGCGATTTTATTACCCATATATGCAAGGTTTTAACTTTGCAAGGCTTGTTTGAATGATAAATTTTTCATTTGAAACTTTTAAAAACTTGAACATTATAGAATTATTATAGTCAACTCTGTTTTCCTGTTTTATCTAATTTATAGGTTCCAGTAATGTGAAAGATATACTCCTTTCAAATAACTATTGTCTGTTTTTTTTTTTTTTCTAAAATATTTTAAACACTCGGATTTCGTAGAAGACATAGCAACACTTGTGTCTCATGCAATTGAATATATAATTTTGAAAAATTTGATGTTAACATATACTTGCTTCTTATAGGTCGTTCAGACCACCATTCTGGACAACCTGGTTGCATACAACCAGATGAAATCTGATCTTCACTCTCTACCATGGTTGTTACTGACTCTCCTTGCTGAGCACAACAAACGCAAGCTCTTCCTTTATGCTTGTCACAAATGGACTCTCGGCAACGTTCTAAAGTAAGCCCAATTGAACTGTTCTACAGCTATATATTTTAGAGCAATATGCTGATTTTTTTGCTTAGTGTGTAATTAATTTGCTAGGTGGGGTAAAAAATAAACCTTTAAATAAATTTAATAATGAATACTAAGAAATAAATAGTTTTTTAATTAGCATAATACATGTTGGTACATATACAGTACAAGTAAAACGTCACACAACACAAAATATATTACAATATAAGCACAAAAGGCACAAATATATTACAATACAAGTACAAAATGCACAACTATTACAGTGATTGATTTCGGTGAACCACGCTCACCTTCCTCAGACCAGAGAGATTCACAAAAGAATATTTGTGCATTTTGTGCTTATATTGTAATAAATTTTGTGTTGTGTGACATTTTACTTGTACTGTAAGAAATAAAGAAAATAGTCTTCAAAATAATTAATTATTAATTGAATTTAGCACATTCAGTG
This sequence comes from Stictocephala bisonia, assembly GCA_035578905.1. Taxonomy (NCBI): domain Eukaryota; kingdom Metazoa; phylum Arthropoda; class Insecta; order Hemiptera; family Membracidae; genus Stictocephala; species Stictocephala bisonia. Next base: position 308,047 of record JAQJVL010000367.1, on the reverse strand, counting down.
CTAAAGCAGTATTTTTGTTTTCACCATGTGTGACTGCATATATAAATTAAAAATTTATTTTTTGTGTGGTTCTGATGACTGCCAAAAGTGTTTGCATATGTGTAAAGCTCAAAATAATTAATTTTTATGTATGGCCGTCAGCCCTTGGTGAACAACTTTGCCAAACAATTAATGTACAAGAGTTTTAACACCACAAGATATTGTAATGAACTACCTTGTAATATAAGGAATTAAATAAATAACACAAAAAGATTAAAAACTCCTACTATCAGGTCCATTTTTAAATATTTTTTCATTTAAAATATTTATTTAAATATTTATTTTTTTTTAGTCTAGTCTGAGAAATATTTGTCAAAACATGCTACAGAACACAATTCAGGTTGCCCAGGTTCGTAGATCTTAAATACTGTATTTTTAATTTGTCAGTATTTGCAATACACTCCACATCATTTTGCTTAATTTTATTCCTATTTTTTTGAAAAACAAATTAAAAACAGTATTAGAAACACTAAAAATAACTGGAAACTGAAAACCACGTCCTGCTCAGAGGACCATAGAAATGCAGAACCTAATAGCAAGCAAACTTGGCAAAGGCTGGACAGAGACTGATTTAATAATGTGAGTGAGGCAGTATGGCCGACTAGACTACCATTAGCCACCCTTCCGACTAGACGGGCATGCAGCCACTTGTGGTCGCGTTTTAATTCTAAATTCCAATCTTTTCTGATCCATTAAGGTCCGGTGTCCACTGCACTTGAATAACTGAATAAGGAGTATTAAAACAATGGTTATACTGTTCCATTGATGAGGGCCTTGTGCTAATGTTTTCAGTGAAATGTCTTCCAATACTAAGTTACCTATTAATAAGTTTCTGGTGTTTCTATTGCTATTACTTCTGGATAAGTTTTATAATTTTATGTAGAGAATTGTTTTTATATATACATTATATCTGAAGAAATAATACTGGCTTAATGACAAATAATTATGTACAGGCAGAGTTTGATAACAATCATCAAGACTCACATTGGAACAGAGAACAATATAGCAGCGTGGTTTCTACTAGCTTCATTCTCAGAATACCTGAATATCCAAGACCCTCAATTTGTTCTGGATTATTTCTATGAAAATGTTTTGAATTCACAGCAGGTAAACTTGGGCAATCATATTTATTGCTTTTTATTGTATAACAGTAGATAGTTCATATTAAATAATGAAATTTATTCAACATTTAAAAACATAACAAATACAAAATAACTCAAGATATGCCATGTAATTAAAGTACACTGTGGCAGTGTGATAAGATAATGAAAACAGCAGCAATTATTTGACTAGTCTTTCTCTTAATCATGAGTTCATTTATCAATATTTGCCAAGTTCAAAGTTGGTAAGATAACAATTTTGTTCTTATTTCTTCAATTAGATACAATTATTAACCCTAGGAGTGTGTGCAATGCCCCTCTGCGGCACTGATAATTTGTCACAGTTCAGTTTTTACCCAGAGGGGCGCTGGCTATTAATTGCATAAACATGTGTTTTTAATCAGAATAGCATAATGTTAACTATGCCAATTGACATAGGGTATTATTTACTCTAGATTAAAGTTTTTTTGTATTTTATCATGTGATACCACAATGAGCTCCAGAAATGAAATACAAACCACGTACAAGAAATCTGATAAAACATCATGCTCTGGAAGCGTAAGAAAACAGGGAAATAGCCAATATTTTCTGAATTGTAGCAGACAAGCTGAAAGATGTAAACAAGTGAGTCACCTATAAATGAATAAAGAATTAAATGCTCTTTTCAATGAATTGTGTAGTTGCTTGTTTTACCATAAATGTTTTTGAAAACCATTGCAAGGATGAAAATCCAACTTCGTATTTATTTATAGGGATATGAAGATAAAATAAGTATTTGTGTAAAAAATAAGACGCATTGAATAATTTAGTACTATTAGAGATAAATTTGGTGCTTCAGCCTGGCCGTAATCATGTGAAAACTTTCTATCATAGTGAGGAGGGAAAGTGTAAGGCTTATATGCCATTACTTTTTGTCAGATTGGGGTGGCTGTGTTAAATGGTATTTATGTTGCGTTCTCTGTATATTCAGAGTAAGTTCTGTGTCTAATAATGTTTTTATATAATTATGCATTGAAATAAGGAGTAAAGTGTGATTTATAAAACTGAATATAGTTATAATGAAATGAAAAATGACTTTATTGAACAAACAATTAGCGATGTTAGGACTGAAAAGTCCTCTCTTACATGTACAATTACAATAGTGTTGTAAAGTAATTGTGAATTGCAATGAACATAATCAAAATATCGCTTCAGATAATGCACTCCAGGCAGCACACAGATAACTTAGAGACCAAGCTATCACTGATCCATGTATGAGTCAGCACATAGCCCACCGTGGTATACATGGAAGTTCACAGCTCCATGGGCAGGTTGGTAGGAGCAAATAGTGAGAAATACCAAAAGATGCACAAGAAAGGTATTGGAGGAAGCTGTAGTATACGATGAAAAATGTAGAACGTTAATGGTATAAGTAGAAGCCACGATTAACTCTAGACCAATAATTCAAGATAACTTTGAAACACTTACTCCGGGTCAGTAGGGAAAACTTATAAAGCACCTTCTTAAATACACAGAATAAAGAGTATCCTCCTGATTTTAGAAACTATTATGAAGTATGACGCCCAAACGGAATGTCAAGGGAGCATAGAGTGGGTGACATTGTGCTACTAAAAAAATACTTGCAGCCTTGACATATGTGGCAGAAGTAACGAATAATTGAAAGCAAAACAGGCAGACATGCATTGTTGGTGACAGATTAGCTATATTCTTCTGCTATTATGTTTTAAGGTAAATAAAACAATATCTTATATGAGTATAATAAATATGTGTGAAGTCTAGCAAACAGAGCTTTTCTAATCATCTTCCAAAACAATTTTAATAATCAAATGGCCAGTGTATCCAAATGACTCATACTTTACTGTAAAATTAGTTAGACTTTAGACATACAACTGATTTTATACACTTGCAAGATTCAGTCTCAAGACATAATCGGATCACTGTTATAATCAGTTAACCTGGTACTCTCTGTTTAGTACTGCTGGTAATTTGGGTATAATAATAATAATTAGAGGTTGACAGCTGACATAGCTGGGATATCACAGGTGATAGTTCAGCTACCAAAATCATCGTTTATTTAGCACCACTCTGGAATATGTACATGTACATAAACAACATCATCCCTCAGAAGTCACCTACAGAAAACAGCAGCTAAAATGAGGACCAGAACTAACACTTAGAGGCAACTTGCTGAATCATCGTGAAGAGCCAATGCACAAGTCCTACGTACTACAGATTTGTCCCTGGTTTACTTCACTGCTGAGTATTGTGTTCCCGTGTGGCTTAACAGTACAGATATACGAGAGGTTGATATCCAACTAAACAGTTAATGAAGGCTATTAGCGGCTCCCTCATAGCAAACTCTAACATGGCTTCCAGTGCTGTGCAACATCTCCTGTGGATATAAGAAGCAAAGAGGCACTTCTCAAAGAGTCTAAAAGATGTATCTTCTCCAAATCTCTTCATTTTCCAACATATCTCACGTGTTGGGCGACTTAAATCTAGAAAACATGTCTTCGACCAGCTTCCCAGTTAGTCTCAAATGAGTTTTCACTAAAAACCAACTGGGTGTTAACTTGGGATATGTTTGACAGTCAAAATAAGTTTCTAGTATCAGACTGTCACAGGGGAATAAACTTTCTTCGTATGGAAATTGTCGATCAAGTTTTGAATTTTTTGTTTCTCCTCCTTTTATTTTGGGAGATAGCTGTTAAATCCATACTATATATATACTATCCAAAATAAAAGGTGGAGAAACAAAAAATTCAAAACTTGATCGACAATTTCTATATATATATATATATATATGTGCGTGCGCAGACGCGGGAAAAGTGATTCCTAAGCTCATAATTCATTATCAACAATTGAACATCTTTTTGATATTTATGATGTTAATTGACATCTACTGTATTCAAGAGTAAACATTTGATTAATCTCTTGACACATACAGAAAACAGTAACTGAGGTTAACGGCAGGGGAAATATTGTGCAATATATTGTATGAACAATCTGAGACACATCCCCTCTGGATGTGTCTCAGATCTGGAAGTCGTACAGAGAGATAGCTCAAAACCAGACAAGCGCTGGGATCACGGGCGGCAGTTGAAGGGTTAAATCATAACTCGGCAGCTGAAAAAAAAAAAAAACTATTACAAAAGAATTCAACAAATTTGGCAGTAGGCCACAATCTCAGAAATAATACTCAAAATAAGAAATCAATTATGAAACACAAAATAAACAATGAATTGCAAACTATACAAAATTGGCGAAAGCTACAAATACCATAAATAATATTACAGACGTGCCTACTTGCAGAATTACTAGAAAGACAAAATTTAAGAGAATTTACTTTGAAAAATTTGAACAAAACCGATTAACAATCAATTTAGCCCACATCCCATGATTCCACCGAGTCCAGGAAGTCAGCCGGAATCCCTGGGCAGCTTCGAATGGAAGTAAAGTAAAAACGTTAAATAATAATCCCTTTTTGGTGGAATGTTTGCACGGTACCGATTTATCATGAAATATTAAACAAGACACCGAAAAATAGATACACAAACTTAACAACTAGGCCTAAACATAAAAATAACTACTTAAATCATGCCCTGTATGTAAATTGTTTCTAATAAGTAAATAAATCTCTATTAACATTAACCACCATAAAATTTAAACAAATTTAACAAGAAGCAATATTAACAATAATAATTGTTTTAAAAAAAATAGTATAACACGTTTTTTTAAGAAAAATACACGGAAAAAAGTAAAAAAAAAAACTATTTAAGGACTGTGTGAAATATAAAGTTCATATACATTCTTGCTTAACACTTTTTTTCCGGGCGGCAGGCTGAGAGTCAAACCTCTCAAGGACCCTGGAGTAAAATTGTCTCTCTAGCCTAACGATGTTAACAGGTAGACTGAAACTCACTACCAAAACCTAGGCAAACCGTCGAACCGAAAGCTGGAACCAAGGAACAGAACAAGGCTTTAGCCAACGGCTATGAAAGTAACAAGTTGACAGCGCAAGAGAGGTCTCAGGCAGCCTCGTAAACGAAAAAGAAGAGAAACAAAAATGTACCGGAGAAACAACCCGGTATAAATCTGGGGAGCCAATGCACACCCACTGGTACAACAGTCCTGTCCCTGGTTTACTCAACTGTTGAGTATTGCACACCCATTTGGCTAAATAATGTTCATGCAGAGAGATCAACGACTAACTATTATATTACCATGAGTGTTATAAACGGTTTATTGTCGTCAATTGTCTTCCAACGGTTTAGCCATTTAATTACAAACTACCTAAACAGTATAACATACATCTTCTAATTGTGTCATATAACATTAATAGAAAATGTAAATAATAATGAAAGCAGATGTAATAAACAATAGTAATGGAAATTGCTAAAATGGATACAATTCGGCATAGAACTTATGAGGGGGAAATAATTGATGTAGGGATTGAAGTGAGGATTTTTAAAGATGCAGTTGATGGGCTGAAAAAACAATGTGGTCTGGAAGTGTGTTACCCAGATGCTGAACTCGTACCATGGAACTATTTGTGGCATAGGAGGTAATTACAGAGGGGTTTGCAAAGAGGGCTTTAGATCTAGTGCTAGAAGGTACTTAGAAGTGAATTCTATCCAGGAGATCAGGGCAGTCAGAAATTCCATTTACCAGTGGGTATAGGAACAGAATATCCTAATTGAAGTGCCTTGATTCAATGGAATGAAGGTCCAAAAAAGTGAAAGAACATCTTTTGAGGCGCAGGTACTTCTCGATATTCAAATCCAAGTCTCACACCTGTAAGTTTTAAGAACCACCGTTGGACCTTATCCATAATCTCTCTAAAAAATAATTGGTGAGGAGACTACCAAACAGTTTGGGGTCTCACCAAACAGCAGTATAATGTTGTCAATTCAAACACATCTCCAAAGATCTTGGAGACTCTGTAAAGAAGGTCAAGAACCTGAAGAGCATTCTTGCAAATCTTATTGACGTGTGGTTCCCAGCTCAGAGAGAAAGTGAATACAACACCAAGGTCTTTCATTTCAGCAGTTCTGGTCAACAGAACACCCTAATGGAATAGTTCTCAAACACTTATCTAGATTGAGGGACATTTTATTTTCAGTGCACTAATGCTCAACTTTTGTAATGTCATCTTGAAAATGAGCCACATCCTGAACAGAAGAAATGGCAGAACAAACTTTCATATCATCTGCAAAGAGCAAATAATTAAAACTAAAGCGTGAAACAATATCATCTATGTATATGTTGAACAAGATGGGACCAAAGTGAGATCCCTGAGATACTCCACTCTCTAGCCGCTGCATGAAACTCCTTCGACAATGTGCCGCCATATTGTACTATAAGTTTGTGATCACATAGGTAGCTCTTAAACCATTGAAGAAGGAGTCCCGAGAATCCTCTTGATTGTAACTTTTCAGTTAGAATAAAGTGGCTTACACGATTGAACGCCTTCGAGAAGTCTAAACTGATGGAATTGACATCCTCATGACAGCTCCCTTGCCTTGTCTCACTGTGCTGTGCAGTTTAGCTACTCTAGAGATATGTTGAAGGGAGGCTTTGCTCAAAGAGTCCAATAAGATCTTGAATGCTCCGCAACTTCCTTTTATCCAAGGTGTTCCATACCAAGAAGGTCACTTCAAAACTAAAAAAGTCAGCTTACGTCAGCCAAAAAAAGTAATACCAGTTAAATTTTTTAAAGATAAAATGTATAGGTATATTAGTTATACCATTTTGCATATTTTTATTTACTTTAAAAAATAAAAGGAGAGGCCGATCACCTTCTTAACCTTACTCTGCCCATTCCTCATAGACTATTGATCTGTGCAAGGAACTTATTCAGAAAGAGTAAGAGGTGAACCAATACAGTAGAAGGTGAATATTACTGATAAATCTTCTAGTCTAGGTCGGATTTGAAACAGCGCTATCTCTAACCCAAGCTCAAAGTCCTGTCGCCTTAGACCGCTCGCCCATGAAGTTTTGCTGTCACCTATGAAAATTTGCTCCCTTTAAACATTTGATTTGTCTGAAGCAGTTTCTTACTTTAAAAAATAAAAGGAGAGGCCGATCACCTTCTTAACCTTACTCTGCCCATTCCTCATAGACTATTGATCTGTGCAAGGAACTTATTCAGAAAGAGTAAGAGGTGAACCAATACAGTAGAAGGTGAATATTACTGATAAATCTTCTAGTCTAGGTCGGATTTGAAACAGCGCTATCTCTAACCCAAGCTCAAAGTCCTGTCGCCTTAGACCGCTCGCCCATGAAGTTTTGCTGTCACCTATGAAAATTTGCTCCCTTTAAACATTTGATTTGTCTGAAGCAGTTTCTTAAGTCGCCTTGTGGCTGTGTCACCTTAGATCCTAGTAAATTATAAGAACACAAAAATGTATAATTTATACTTGTACTGTATTTAACTAATTCATTAGCTACCAAATCAAAATCATTTCTTTTTTAAGAGTCTCTGTTCAGTGATGTTAAAATGCTTGAATTTGTTATTGGACAGGTGGATGAGTACTGCTGCCAGCTGGTAACTGAGGTGATGCATCTTAGTTGGAGACAGCTGCCATATCTTAGTCAGATCACCCTTTGTGACACCTTACTCCGCCATCTTGCCCAGTTTACTATACCACTGCCGATGATCTCTCGCTGCATTGACATCTGCCAACTGATTACAGAGACTCATGCTGACTCTCCTGAGCAGGCAAGGGACCGCATTAAGCAATGGGCAGGAAAACTGTTGTCTGTAAGTAATATTGTAGTAACTTAGAGTTAGTATTATATTTGCTCTTCTCTATCTTTGAATAGATAATTTTTTCATCAGGAAGATTAAAATTGTTTAGTATTGTACATTATCTCTTATTTGTTAGTTTTATTTAATTTTTTTAAAAATTTATTGTTCAATACAATTTTTGTTGAACAAATTCATATAAAAGATTGTAAACATAAAAGTGTTGAATACTAATGTGATGTTATTAGATATGTTCAGTGAAATAAAGTATTACCTACAAAATGGAAGTTTGGTTTGCATTAACCATTTTCTTAGTTATGATTTTTTTAAATTAAATATCTTGAATTTGAAATAAGAACAATTTTACCTTTGCTTTTCTTCTACGTTAAAAAGTAAAAGAATCCAAGAGTCCAAACTTAGGATTTTATGAACATTTTCATAAGAAATAATACTATATACAACAAATATGAGTAAATGTTCAAATTTTAATTTAATAAAAAAAAAAATAGTCGTAGAAGATAACTTTATGGAATTCATAGATAAAAGAGGTAGGATTGTCTAACGATTTATTCAGTTCCAATTCTTTAGTACTGTTACTTCACTAAAGAAAGAAACTAAATAAATGAAATCTGTAAAAAACATTTTATTTTACTTTTAGTAATTTCAAAAAAATTTGTTCTTTCTGTCTAGCTAAAATATTACTATTTGTGGGTAAAATTGTTATCATTAAAACAGCCTCCTACCCAAGTCAATTAACATATTTTATATTAACTTGGTATTATGTTGGAATATTAACAGAGCATACAGGTCTTATAGTTTTTTCTTTTTTTTAGTTCTTATTTAACTTCATAGTACCTCTAAAATATAAATATTTGAAAGTTTTTTATATTAGTGTATATTAATTTTAATGCAGGTCAGGTTAAAGGGCACTAGGCCAGGAATTAGTAGATTAGGGGGGGATATGACATCAGAAAGCATACCTAAGAAAGTCCATTAACACCAGAGTAGTAAACAAACACCGTAATATAGTACCAGGTGAAAGAGTAATGATTAAATAGGAAGCTACTATATTCACAATTGGTCATATTATAACAAGGGAAATGTAGTTCCTTGAAACACTGCTTGTAGTTGGGGTGGTGGGGGGGACACCTTTATATGGAGGGACAAACTATTAAAAAATTACAAATAAAATGGGTTAAATAACTCATTTTATGAAGAAAAGGTGATTAACAACTTTCAATAAAATGCACTCCTGCTGGGTTATGGAGCATTCAAAATTGAAATTTTCACCCCAAAATTTCGTATTTTTATTAGTTTTTTTAAATAGCGCAAAAAGTGTTTCACTTATGCACGAATGTATAAGAACTTAATTTATAGCTATTAAATATACCTTTCGGATTCTTTCCTTTTTATTTTTTCACTATTACCCAAAGGCTAGATATATCATTTTAAAGATGGCGCTTTTGTCAATAATTAAAAATAACAGGTTGTTTCGACGTGAATATCTCGAAGATGGTGACTCATACAAAACAATGTTTTAGACTAAATTTGAAAAGGATAAAATTATAAAAAAGTAAGACTATCAGACAAAAATTTAAGGTTGTAATATTTCATATTGGAATAATGAAATAAATTATGTCTTCAACTGTGTTTTCGAATATTGCTGATAAGAGTCCGAATATTGCTGATAAAAGTCAAATTGCAGATGACATCAGCCTATTCGTTGACTTTTGTTATCAATTCCTGTCTGATAGGGTACCTGGTCTATCCATCCTTTTAACAAAACTTTTTCCAATGTAAACATAGTATTATCTTGTTTCCTTTTACAAAATTCAAACTTGTTGCATTTTTAACACTAGTTCACGTTCGTCGATTTCGATTCAGTTAGTCTGTTGGCACTGTGTTCTAAAATACTTTACCCAAGATTATTTGGATTTAAGAAAAGTATAATTGAACATTAATTATTAATAACAACTCTATTAACACATATTTTCAACCTTTTTATTGGAAAATATTTAAAATTAGAATTTATATAAAAACTCAATTTAAAATTATTCAATAAATTGCATTTTATTGCGTCTGTTGATATTGTTTTTTAATTTAAATATATTGCTAAACAATAATGGATTGTTATACTTGAATCAAAATGATGCTTCTTCTAAACAAATTCTGTGATATAGTATGCTTTATCTATCTATGCTTAAGTGACTTTGCATTAATATTTATTTCATTCAACTCATCGTAATTAAAAAAGTAATCAGTTATATGACTGTAATCATATTCCAACTATGATAGTGAATAACAATAATTAAGTTGTTTTCCATTATTATTTATGCATTCTTCCTTTCATCTGTGACATATATTATTTTAACTGTAAACAATTAAATTTTGATAATTTTGACCACTTACTCTCCCACAACAACAGCAAAGTACAACTATTGACATTTAAATTTAATGAATTTAATACAGAGACATCAATTTTCTTTATTAATAGCTGTTTCTGTATTGTCCTTGTTGTCACTAAGTTGTCCTTAGTTACTTAATTGCATAAGCACGCTTGGTGCTAAACAAATTTATTAAGCCCTGAAATTTTATTTCAAAATAATTATGATTTATTGTGCTTTAGGCCTAAACTGCAGCATTCTGTGAATCCCTTCATCTTACATTCCTTATATTATTTTTAATTTATCTTCTTACTTTTATGTAAAGTTAATTTTATATTTTTGTTGCTTACATAAAACAAAAACTAACATTTATATGATCAAAAAATGTATGTTTTAAGATAATTATCTTTCTTTGTACTAGCAAGATACAGTACCTGTTACAAAAGGTATTACTCAATCGCTTCTAAAACTTAATAAAAACCATAAATTCTTTGTGTGCGCATCAAATCGAGTTGCATTGAAAAGAAATTCTTAGAGTCCCATCACTGCATCGAATCGAAAAAATTTGCTGCATCGCACAACCCTACATTTTAACAATGATTTAGTAACAACAAATTTAACATTGTCAATGTATGTGACATATTTCAACTTGATTGTCGCTTGTGAACAGATAGTATTTTTTTTTACAAATAAAGAGTATGGGTTGCCTACATAATTAACTATTACGAACATTAAAAAAAAGCAGTGATTCAATTTTAAATTTTGTGTCAGCCATGGAACAGGGAATGGAAGCTCATCTAGATAAGTTATTAGATTGGGGGAAAAAGAGAAGCTGTCATGTTTAAATGATTTTTGTAGCAACAATCAATGGGGAATCCTCTTTCTGGTTTGGTAATCTGCAGGAAAGCCAAAATGTTTGCTGATAAATATTTATCTAAAAATGAATTTATACCACAGTATCACTTATTACTCCTAAGACATTAAGCATAGGTTTTATGAACTGTATTTTTGCCTTCTATTTAAAATTTTTAACCTTATAAGCCATTTCTCCAATTATCCGCTTATTTGCTTATCTGGAACAACATGGAAAACATTAATCTGGTTAAATAAAGTTCTACTGTCTATTGTATTTTTTATTATTTTACATCAAAAAATGGAAGTGGATTTATCAATACAAAATTAATATTTTATTTATAAATAAAAAGTAAATTTTACTAATTTAAAAAAATAAAACAATGACAACTTTTCTATATTTTTTGTTTGTTAAATAACATATTGTGTTTTTTGTTTATTGTGTTTTTATCAATCTGCTCATCTACAAATAGATATAGCTGCAAAATTGTACAAGCCCACCCTTGCATGATGTATATGACCAAAACAGCCTGTCACAACAAATTGAATGATAAAGTTAAATTTAGGTAACATAAAAGCTGAAAAAGATGCCTGGAATCTTTTACATTCCGATAAGGCTTACTGTGCATTTGTGGGAAAACCAGACGTTGTAAACTCTCAAATGCTTTGAACATTATAAAATTAGTGGGGAAGACGAAGAACAATATAAAGGTTAATGGGTCCATAAGATTTCTGGGCTTCATTGAAAGAGATAATCTATGCTAGATGTCAAAAAGAGAACTGTGGATGGAAGGTATTAAATGATTGGAAAAAGTCTAGCATACACAGGCCAGCTTAAAAACAATCATGTAAATACTTGAGAGAATAGTTTTATTCACGTTCATTTTCTAGCATATACTAGATTCCCGGAAATGCCTAGCACTTGCTATCCCCATTTATTCGCTCCAAGTTGCTTACTTAGAATACTACAAGTTGTAGTTTTTGTCACACTCCACTCATTATCGAAGATTTGAAAATGTTAGATAATATTTAGTGGTTGTCATGTTTATGGTACTTATATTTAATACCACAAATTGGACAGCTACTTGATGAATAATAACTGTTGTTATTATATAGCAATAAATTGTAACTACCCTTAATTTGTTTTCATATCTAGGTTTGTGAGGCAGGTTTGGAAAAGGTGATTGGCCCGGAAAGCCCACCAACTGTTCAGGATGAAACTCGGCTCAGTCAGTACATTTTTACTGTAGGAGACACAGCACAAGTTTGCCCTGCTCAGCTGAGACATTCAGTTCTTCTGCTCATACAGAACTTACTTACAGGTGAACTAGAACCAGAAGAGGAGGATGAAACTGAAGGTATGAAAAATGGCAGAGAAGACTAAATTTGCTTCGATAATAAAGACTATTTAGTGTTATAGATGAATTAAACACTCCATTAAGGAAAGAGCTTGAAGAATAAAAGACTATTTTTGTTTAATTTCATATAAGAGTAAAGCAAATATGTAAAGTTTTTGAAAAACTAAATTTTTTCAGTTGATAACATATGTTACTAGTTGGAACAGTCAAAGCGTAAAATAAACGTTTGATTGAAATTATGTAAATAATTAGTTAAATTGGTTACAGTTGAATGTTTTTTGGATGTTATTTTCTTGATAATTTAATGCACAGTCACATCAGTGCTCTGTGTTTACATTTATAAAACACTTGCGTATGTAATTTTTACATATAATGGTAATTTTTTAAAGCGATAACTGTCACTCAACATTAGTTTATTGCTAATCTGTTGAGTACAGTAGGCTTACTGTACAGGCCTTTTTTGCCAACGTGTCATGGGTATGTAAAGCCTATTTTTTAATCAACAGCGTGTTTTTGTTTTAGTTTAAGACTTTGTGTTCATGAAAATTATATCAGGTAAAGCGCAAACAAAGTGTTGTCAGCATGGAACAAAAGTATAATGCATTACAATGACTGGATAAAAGTGAATCTTTAAAATGCATCATGATCATGCATCATGAACTCGGTATTTGAATGACCATACTGACCCTGTAGTCAAAAAACTATTCGAGATTTTTGCACATAAATAAAATTAAGACAAAACTCTTTCATTATGTTTACATTTAAAGAAAAAAAAAAAAAACTACAAACGAACTAGTCGATGATGCATTATGGCTTGGTTTGTGCAAGAAAGACATAAAGGAACCCTATTAAGTGGCCCCATTTAGTAGGGGTGTGCAATGTAGCAAAAGTTTTTTGTTCTGATTCAAATAATTTGATTCGATGCACACATACAGAATCATGTTTTTTATTTAAGTTTTAGAAGCGGTAGAGTAACAATAATACCTTGTGTTACAGGTACCATGCTAATACAAAGGAAGATAATTTAAAACATACATTTATTGATCAAACAAATATTAATTAGTTAATACAGTACAAGTGAACGTCTCACAACACAAATATATTACAATATAAGCACAAAATGCACAAACATATTACAATACAAGTACAAAATGCACAAATATTATGGTGATGGATTTCGATGAGCTCACCTTCCTCAAACCAGAGGGATTCACAAAAGATATAATTAGTTAATATTATATGTATGAAACACAAATATTAAAAAAAAAACTATATAAAAGTAAGAAGGTTATTTTAAAATAATATAAGGAATGTAAGATGTAGGTTTTCACAAAATACAGTAAAGCACAATAAATCAGATTTATTTTCAAATTGAAGTTTTGAGGTTGAGTTGTGCGTAGATATCAGCCAATTTTACACTTTTGAAATATGCATTTATCTATGTTTATCATTAATATATGTATTATATCCTCACAATATATTTAATCTAAATATCCTAATTAAATTTTAACATATATATTCTAAGTTTGTTCAGAAATTGTTGAAGCTTCTTATCTTTCAAGGGTAAATTTTATTTTTTTTTTAATTTCCTTTCACCAATGTTATGTATATCATAAATAGGGCATTGGCAGGCCGAGTTGAGTTATTATTTTTGTTCTAAGCACGAATGGTGATGAAATTCATGATATTGTTCATAATTGTAGAAATGTGATTAAGTATTTGTATGATCATTTTCAGGATTTAAATTTTTTTAAAGAGTAGAAGACCAATTTTGGAAACAATTTTTCTTTTTTGAATTTAAATATAAGAAGCTACAACAAAAAATTTTATGAAGTTTTGGTTGTTTTAAACAGTTATGAAAATAAATTCGATGTAATAGTTTTAAAAGAGACTTGGATTGATGTGCCTGTGTGTATTGATGGTTATTATGTATTAGTTAATAAGTTTTGTAGAAATCAAAATGATGGTGTAGTTGTATACGCAAACAAAATATTTGTTGTATATTACAAGGAAATTCGTCTGCATGGTGCCACAACTATTAAAGTAGATATATTGATGGCTTGGCAGGGAGAGGCTATCTCTGCTTGCTATCTATAGGAGTCCGTCGTCAGAACTCGAACCCTTAGTTGCTGACCTTGAAGCTTATCTCGATAGCTGGTACGGAGGTGGGCAGTGCTGGCTGGTTGGCGACATCAACTGTCTCATTCTCAATAAAGATCCACTGTCACAGTGATACCTTGATGTTCTGTATGGGGCGGGGTTTACTTACTGTATCAATACTGCAAGTAGAGTTGCACATAACAGTAAGAGTTGTCTTGACCACATTTTTACTAATACAAAAAATGTTAATAAGGTTAAATCTGCTATTCTTATCATATCTATTCCTGATCATTTTATCACCATAGCGATGACGGATTAAAAAAAAAAAATTAAAGTGATGATGGCGTCAGTAAACAAAAGAATCTTAGCTTCATTGACATAAAAGAAGTTAGAAGGCTACTAAAGGCGTAAGATTGGTCTTCGGTTCTTTCTACAGACGACACAAATTTAGCCTGTGATCGGTTTGCACATAATTTGCAAGATGTCATTACTAAAGCAAACTAAAATCAAATTTCATTCATCCAAAAATACAAAAATAAAACCTTGGATTTCCAAGGAGTTGGTAAAATCTATTCAAATTATAGATAACTTGAGTAAAAAATAAAAAAAATCAACCATTTAATCTAACATTGCTAAATTATTTTATAAATTTGAGCAATACACGAAATATTTCAATTAAAAGGGCGAAAGAAAACTATTATTAGCAGATAGTTATGGAATTTGTAAATAACAAGAAACTCCTTTGCGGAAATGATGGAAATTAATAATATTAAAGATCCATTTCCATTAGAACAATTTAGCACTGGGAACAATACTGATCTGGGAGATGTCAAAAAAGTATTGGATGGTTTAAATGAGTATTATGTAGGTGTTGGTGCCAACCTAGCCGGTACTGTTCCACCTGTACTGGAAACAGTGGTTGGTGCCAACCTAGCCTGTGCTGTTCCACCTGTACTGGAAACAGTGGTTGGTGCCAACCTAGCCTGTGCTGTTCCACCTGTACTGGAAACAGTGGTTGGTGCCAACCTAGCCCGTGCTGTTCTACCTGTACTGGAAACAGTGGTTGGTGCCAACCTAGCCTGTGCTGTTCCACCTGTACTGGAAACAGTGGTTGGTGCCAACCTAGCCCGTGCTGTTCCACCTGTACTGGAACCAGTGGTTGGTGCCAACCTAGCCTGTGCTGTTCCACCTGTACTGGAACCAGTGGTTGGTGCCAACCTAGCCCGTGCTGTTCCACCTGTACTAGAAACAGTGGTTGGTGCCAACCTAGCTTGTGCTGTTCCACCTGTACTGGAACCAGTGGTTGGTGCCAACCTAGCCTATGCTGTTCCACCTGTACTGGACCCAGTGGTTGGTGCCAACCTAGCCCGTGCTGTTCCACCTGTACTGGAACCAGTGGTTGGTGCCAACCTAGCCAGTGCTGTTCCACCTGTACTGGAACCAGTGGTTGGTGCCAACCTAGCCTGTGCTGTTCCACCAGTACTGGAACAAGTGGTTGGTGCCAACCTAGCCTGTGCTGTTCCACCTGTACTGGAACCAGTGGTTGGTGCCAATCTAGCCCGTGCTGTTCCACCTGTACTGGAAACAGTGGTTGGTGCCAACCTAGCCCGTGCTGTTCCACCTGTACTGGAAACAGTGGTTGGTGCCAACCTAGCTTGTGCTGTTCCACCTGTACTGGAACCAGTGGTTGGTGCCAACCTAGCCTATGCTGTTCCACCTGTACTGGACCCAGTGGTTGGTGCCAACCTAGCCCGTGCTGTTCCACCTGTACTGGAACCAGTGGTTGGTGCCAACCTAGCCCGTGCTGTTCCACCTGTACTGGAACCAGTGGTTGGTGCCAACCTAGCCTGTGCTGTTCCACCAGTACTGGAACAAGTGGTTGGTGCCAACCTAGCCCGTGCTGTTCCACCTGTACTGGAAACAGTGGTTGGTGCCAACCTAGCTTGTGCTGTTCCACCTGTACTGGAAACAGTGGTTGGTGCCAACCTAGCCTGTGCTGTTCCACCTGTACTGGAACCAGTGGTTGGTGCCAACCTAGCCCGTGCTATTCCACCTGTACTGGAACCAGTGGTTGGTGCCAACCTAGCCTGTGCTGTTCCACCTGTACTGGAACCAGTGGTTGGTGCCAACCTAGCCCGTGCTATTCCACCTGTACTGGAACCAGTGGTTGGTGCCAACCTAGCCTGTGCTGTTCCACCTGTACTGGAACCTGTTGTCAATGATAAGGGTTATTGTATGGACTCCACTTTCCAGCTCAATACAGTTTCTGAGATTGATCTGTTTCGAGTAGTACAGGAGATGAAGGGTGGATCTGCCCCCGTTGTATACTCCATTCTGGCCAAACTAATTAAAGAATACTTCATAGAACGAAAAATTCCGCTTTTGTATACAATAAACACTAGTCTATTGGGAGGTATTTTTCCCAATGCTTTTAAGTCATGGAAGGTTATACCTATTTATAAAGATGGAAGTAAAACCAATTTATGAATTAATTATAGACCAATTACCTTGGGATGTGTATTGGGAAAGATAATAGAGAAATGTGTGAGGAAACAGCTTGAAAAATATTTATTTCATTACATAATTCTCTTTAATAAACAGTTTGGTTTCCGAAATGATAAAAATCTAAATGATGCCTTATTTTCATTGACAACACGTTTATATGACGCTTTTAGTAGAGATAAAAAAACTTTTGCTTGTTTTTATTGATCTAGCAAAAACGTTACGTCTATACAAATTAAAATGTATAGGAGTAAGAGGAATATACCTCAATTGGTTTGAAAACTATTTTACTGATCGATACCAAATCGTCTCAATATTATGACAAGATAGTTCACCGAAAAAGATAGATTATAGAGCTATTCAGGGCTCAACATTAGGTCCTTTGTTGTTATTAATATACATTAAACATTTAAGGAATGGTGAGATACTCCTGTACGCTGACGACACTACTCTGCTGTTTGAAGGTGATAGTTGGGAGGAAGTGTATAGCACAACGGAGAACGGCCTACTGACCGTCAAGTGATGGTTTGATCAGAATAAGCTCACTGTAAATTTAAGTAAAACTAAACTAAACACATTCCTCTTTCATTGAGAGATAATTTGGACCCCTCTCAGTTGGATTTAAGGTTACATAGTTGTGGCAATGAGGATGATTGTGTGATGTGTGAAAGTATTGAATGCACAAGTGAGTATAAATACTTAGGAGTTGTTTTTGACCATCGTTTAAAATGGACAGGTCACGTCAACTATATAAGAAGCAGATTACGTAAATATGAGACATCGACTAAGCTCAGAAAGGAATATTTATTAATAGCCCAATAGCCAGGGCAACTATGGGACCTAGAGCTTTACGTGGAATCCGAACCACGTAGTGTTGGTCTGATTTTCAGCTAACTGACATGTTTGACACTTAGTTCTCTCCCCTACACAACACCCGAACCCTGACTACCATTTAACATGGACACTCCAGACTTCTCTAGTAGTGTCTATATTGATGACAACCATCTTATTCAAGTGGAAGACGCTATCTTGGCAATTGCAAACAACAATCCTTCAGCAAACATTTGTCATCAAGACATCGATTTCAGAGAAAATTTAACACTAGAAAACCTCTGAAAACTGGAAATGAAATTCAACTGAGAATGATTCAGCAATGGATTGTTGATGCTGATGATAAGCTTGAAAATGAGATGTTAACAAATGATGAAATAGTTTTGGCCACAAGCCCTATAATAAAGCCCATAAGAAGTTGAGAGGGTCAAGAGATCATTTAGTATGTCACTCTGAGGCGAGGAAAGCATTTATGCTGACATCAAATTACATTGAATAGCACAGAATAACAATTGCAGCTGATGTAATGTTCATCAAGAAACGGAGACTAAACTTTCAAAATAACATTAAAAATGTGAAGCAGATTCACTTGCCCTTTGAAGTAGATTTTTAGGGTGTGGTTGTACGTTGTCAGTCATGTTAAAAATTTTTATCTAAAAATATGTATTTTTTAATACACTAATAATAATAATAAGAGTGGTTAGAATTCAACTTTGTGTATGTATTTTTTAATGGAGTACAGTACAGAATTCCAATTATCATGTATAAAATGTGCAGAAGTGGTTTATGTTTTGAAGGATATTTGTTTCCACAGTTCTCCATACCAGGTACTTTGTTTGTGTCAATCATAGCTCAGTTTACTATGATTAATACATAGTATGTAATTTTGTAATTTGTTGTTTGTCAAACCCACAATAATTAGAAGAGAAACTTTTGCAGTTTGTATTTAATTTTATACGCTCTTTATAAGGATTTACAGACAAGACATTTTTAGATAAATACTTCCTGAATCATTAGTACCACCAACAATCCTATATACAACAAACATTTATTGATACTGTCCAAACTTCTGCCTCTTCAAGATTTGTCGCAAGTGCATGTTTTACAAAGTTTTTCTGAAATATCAAGATGTTGCAAGATTTCTCATTACAAAAATTTAGTTTTTGAAATTAAATGTCTAATATATATTTAAGCCCATTATTTATTGACTCATTATTGACTGTTATCTATTGACCCAATTTGTTGAATGAAAGGCATAACCACTGTCACACTCATTTTTGAAAATAAATTTCTCATGACGTGTTGTGTTTCGTATTTTTCATACCCTTTAAACTGTTTATATTTAATTAATTATTGTTTTAAAGTGTTGTTTTACCAAGAGTCTCATTTTATTTCGTTTTTTGTAGAGAAGCGATGGCATGGCAGTGTGAGTGCTGGAGTGCAGGCTGTGGCGGTAATAACTCTCGGCAAGTTATGCTTGCAGAGGGAACACACTGCCAAAGTATTAGTGCCGTTATTTGGTAGTCTTCTCAGTGATAGGCCTCATGCAGAGATCAAGATAAATGCCATGATTGCCCTTACAGATATGTGCATCAAGTAAGTAAATAATAACATCTTTAGGTAATTTATTTTGTATATAAGTATTTTTCAAAATTCTGTTATTTGGTAGCTACAGAGCAAAATTTTCTTTTAACCAAGCAATTCTCAAAAATATCTTCTTTGTGCACTGTCTAGATATAAAAGATGAAAGGATAAAAGTTTAAATAAGGCAGATATTTAAACTAACCAATGTACTTACTTTATTACTGTGTCAAATTAAAAAAAAAAGAAAAAATAGAAAAATGTGTCATTGGAAATATATTAACCCATTGTGGATCACTGATGAGCTCAGCTTGCATGCAGTGGCTGGGCCTAGCGGCACAATGACAAGCTCAGCTTGCATAAGCGATCTGCTTTTCTTTTACCTCCTAATAGTTTCAATATACTCTAATAGACTCTAATTCAGTAGATCTCTATTCATCAACTGGGTATTTTTAAAAACGGGTTTCATTTATAAAAACTTTCGTTAAAATCCAATAGATCGCAGTAGTATGTTGAAGTTGAAAGGGCAGTTTATATTTTGTTCAGTAATATAATACTGAGCTAAATACAGATATTAACATTGAGGTTAGTGTTGTCGCCAAGCCTAGTCTAATTTGATGACTCAGACATTGTTATCTCTTCACCCGAACTGCGTGCATGACATTGTGATTATGACTCCGGCAAACTCCCCACCACCCTATAACACGGTACCGTTCTAGTAAAAATACACTTCAAAAAATACTACAAAGACAATAAACAACACAAACAAACTTAATCACTAGGCCTAAACATAAAATAAATAATACCATTTTAACAGTAGGGACCTAACAAATACAAAATCTAAAAACATATAACAACAAAATAGACTAATTTAAGATAAATAACAATAAATATTCATAAAATTTTTTCTTTTTTTTTTAATTTTAAAATAAATAAATATATATATATATATATATATATATATATATATATATATATATATATATATATATATATATAAGTCCCATGGCTGTTTCATAAATCACTGTTCAGTCTTATTTTATTTTTTTTTAATTTTGTTGTAGGTTGTGGCCTAGAGATTTTATCTTTTTTTTCCTTGTTCTTTTTGCTGTCCAAAAAATAAATAAATGACCACCCCCACCTCAGCCGCCGGGAAAAACATGGAACGCACTGACCTGAGAATAGAAGACTTCTACCCAAAGAGGTAGAGATGGTAGCCTAGGCTCCAACATATGTTCCCCAGGCCAGGCTTGCAGTGGAGATGGTAGAACTTAACCTGGACGGCAGGCTGAGGGTAAAACGTCCCACTCAAGGACCCTGAGTTTCTGAGTCTCTAGCCAGACATTGTGTAGAGTCTAGGTGTTGTAGCCAGACTGGTCAACCTGACAGACCCGAGAGCTGGAAACCCGGAACGAACGAGTCTGAGCCAACGGCCACTAAAGTAAGCAAAACGCAGCGCACGATTTCAGGCAGCCTGGAAAACCACGACGAACAGTAACAAACTGTACCGGTCAAACGACCCGGTATAAATCGCAACGCGAGAACCGAGATAACCGTTCTGCGTAACATCATAAGTTCAACTGGTGTTTTAATTTTAGGTAGAGGAGGGGAGCATGTTGAGGGGGTTCACACCACCGGTTACAAGGGTTAGACAATGTCACCTGATATTTGACTTTTGGCAGTGCATGTGCATAGAGGCCAGTAATATTATTTAAATTTCAATATAGTAACAGGTGAGTAACAATTTATGCTTAAGAGTATAAAAAAACAGATAAGAGGAACAAACTATTAAATTACTTAATTATGAATTATAATTAACTATCTGTACAATATTTATTACTAAGTATGGAACAAAATTTATTAGCGGACTGACAGTGCACACCCGTTACTCCGTGCTCTGGAATCGCGAGGCCACCCCAATGGTTTTCAGTAGCGCATTCTCGGCCCGCAAGCATGCATGGGTGTAACAAAATGTTACGTATGTACTACCGTGTTAAAAGCAGGGTTTTTATACTCAGTAGCTGAGCGGTATATGCAATTTCAAAAATTTGTGTACCAAAAATCTACATATTAATTGAATAAACTAACTGATATTTATTTTTGCCATCACTTATATAATTTCTTAGTCTTACAATATTAATTATTCTTGTTGCTTCAGTTTACTTTTTTAGTATGACAATTATGTAGATTATTTAATAGAGGATTTGACTCGTCATCATCACTAATTCCTTTGCAAATCTTACAATATCAGCTGTTAGTCACCTTGGTCATAGAACAGTAGGTCATTTCTAGTATATCTTCTATGTAATATATCCTGGACTGCTGTGATATACTTATGTTGAATGGTATGATTAATAAAACTCAACATGTGTACATTATGGCACTCCAATTGAACATACATGTAATGGTGATATGGCTATTTTCTGACTAACATGAAGACTTTCATATTGTTTTTAAATTTAATATAATGTTTAGGTTCACTTCTCTAGTGGAGAAACACTTGCCAGAAATGTGCATATGCCTCAGAGACCAGAACTTGCAAGTAAGGGAGAACACTTTAACTCTTATGATTCAACTGATTCAGGAGGATTATCTCAAACTTCGATGTCCGATGTTCTTCCATCTTCTGACCACTTTGGTTGACCAGGAACAGTTAATAAGGGATATGACTTCTTCCTTCATCATCAACTCACTGCTTGTCAAACAAAAAAACGTCCTTGTTCAGCATTTTGTTGAAAGTCTTTTCCACTATAATGCTTATGTGGTATGTGTAACTATGTATTATTTTTTTATGTAAATTTTGTTGTTGTAATGAGTCTTGTAAAATTAAAAAAAAATCATAGTTCAGCTAGTATATCAAGATAGTTATATCTTGGATAAAAATGTAAGATAGTTACAAAATTTACAAATTTAGTATGGGTTAAAAAAAGTGTGTGAAACAGATTCTTTGTAAATATTTTGAAAACTATTATTTAGGTATATATTAATTGTTCAATATATCATTCAAACTGTCATAATTTAAAGTAAAAATAACAGTATAATCTTAGTCCGATCAATGTCTGATTACTTGTTAGGAATGCAGTTTTGGTACATTCTTCATAATCACTAACAAGAAATGTTCCCCTAAAGCATTTTACAAAGTGTTTCTATAAAGTCATAGAACAAAAGTAAAAAAAACAAGAGAATGTTAGAAACCTTTATGTTTTTTCTTTAAGGGCCATACAACGTATTCTAAAGGAAGAATGATGAGTGCAAGAGAGCGAGCTGTATTCTGTTTGAGTGGAGCCGAGGGCCGAGAACATAGGCGACACATCTACAGATTCATGCTAGAGAACATGATGGATGATCATCGCTTCAAAGTCACATACCGCTTGTGTACAGACATCTTGGGTAAGCTTTTATACCAACTTACCTTAATATGTCAAAACAATGCCATTGGCGTTGACACTGCTAGAGTCATCGGTGTATTCGTAGGATGGTGGCAAGAGTTTGATGCTGCCTTGGAGAAATCAATCTTGTCAATTAGTCAAAAATCTGTACTATATGGTTCGAATTCCACAATAAGCTGTAGGTCTCTTAGTTGGCCTGGCTATTTGGATATTGATAAATGGCCCTTTTAAAAATCAGATAACCTTAACTCTTTAGGTGCTACAGTGGTGATACAGCACTACAATTAGTGTCAAAGTGCCACGGTGACAATCTACAGTCACCAAATTTTTGTAGAAGAAGTGTCACGATGACAACCTGCCGTCACAGCATATTTTAATCCTAGTTGGTGAGAATTAGATGGGCCATTATAAACTCCCAACTACTAGGTGCATTTTTCGGCGCTTGCAAGCCTTTTTTGTAACAAACATAAAAAATACTAACATGCTTCAAATGTAAATTTTACCATATTGTTTTTCTTGTTAAAAACTGTACATTCACAAACTACTATTAAAACTCACACAACAAATTAGTAAATAATTATTTTCAAGAAAAATATTGAAAAAAATTGAAAATATTGTATGGAAATTACATAACTTATAATCCTCTGTAGGAGTACTAAAAATTGTTGTAAATAGTTCCAAGATAGCCAAATTGATTAGAATGTTCTGTAGTATAAGAATATGTAGTTACAATTTAGATAAACTACAAGCTTTTTTCATAAATCGTAAATAAGCAAAAATGTGCAAATAAGCAAAAATGTGCAAATTTAAAATATGATCATTATAGGTAATCAAATAGTAGACGAAAAAATTAAAAAAAAATCAGTATTGAATAGACAAGAAAAAGTTGTTCAGGAAAAATATTAATATTGTACCCTAAAACATATTTTTATATTTTCTTTTTTATCAGGGAAAATAAAAATGTTACCACGGAAACAAATAATTTCTGTGAAAAATTATACAACAATCCAAAAATAAGGGGTATGTATAATATTTTGCTACATGTAATTTATTAGTACAAGTAAAATATATTTGTAAAATTGTGCAACCAAAATTCAGCATGTGCAAATTGTGTAGACAGCACTAGAACAATTTACACATTGAAATCATAATAAAAAAAATTGTGTAGAATTTTTTTCAGGAACAAGAACTTCATACAAAACATTTCTGAATAAAAATATAAAATAATTGTTAGATTTCGACCAAAAATAAAGTTTTTACATAATATAAGGTTGGTGGGGTGAGGAGAAAGGTGTTCAAATATAAAATAATATAAAAATAATGCGTTTGGGAATAATAAAAAAAACAGAATTTAATAAGTTAAAAAAAGAATAAATAAATATGAACAGGCTATAAAAACATTAATTAACCCTTAACGTCCTGGGTGAATATTTTGTTACACTTCGTCCTGGGTGCGGTCTCCCAGACCTCCTTTTTTTTAATTAATAAAAATCTTTTTTAATACTCTAAATTTGTTTAATTTTTCAGATGGGTGAATTGAATGTATAACAATATAAATAATATAAAATTATCTTTATTTAATACATATAATTGGTAAAAAAAAAGTAAAAATTTATATTACCAAAATGTAATAAATATTGGAGTCATTTACAAAAAAATTTCAAAAAATTATATAAAATATCAAAAGGTTTACCTAATGCCATAATTCTGAACTACATGACTTTATGAATACAAAAAAAATAAAGAAACTTATAAAAACATACATTGTCAATAAAATTGAGACAGCTCTTTTAGACAAATTTTGAACTTACAACATTGATCTATAGGCATTACAGATTTTTGTTGTACACTCAAGGCACACAGGTTTCTTACAACAATAGCAAATGTAGGCTGTTTTTCTTTTTTTCTTGGGGTCACATGTGTAGCAAGTCTTTCTTTTGTTAAGTTTTTCCCCAGCAGTGTCGGGTTTAGGCTCTTCTACCCCTAGGACTCGGCGGATGCAAGCTCGAAGTTCATATGTCATGTTCACATTTTGCAAACGTCTCTCCAGTTGTGGTTTCACCAGTTCTTCTGCGAGAGTTTTCAAAAACTTGAAGCGGCTTACTTGAATTCTGTCCTTGTACAAGTTGTGTAGAATAAACGAATTCACGCCACTTACATCTAACATTCGAAAAAAGATCGCCATGGGCCATCGTTGAGTACGCCGTGCTGTTGAATACTTTGCACACTTCTCGTCCAGTGCATCGACTCCTCCTTTTGTTTGATTATAATACATTATAATTTCAGGCTTACCATTATCCTTATCTATTGATGCTTCGTGATGCATTGTTGAGATGAGGATTACTGATTTAGCTTTTTTAGGCGTGAAAGAAACTAAAGTTGCGTCATGAGTAAACCCAAATATCGATGAACCAACTTCCTTGTTCCTAGCTGGTAAAAATTCTGTGGGAATTTCCTTTTTATTTTTTTTTTAAGTACCCACATATGTCAAACCCTTTGTTTTCAATACTTCGACCAACTCAATAGAACTAAACCAGTTGTCGGCTGTGATATTGCGGTTTGATTGTTCTATTGGTTTAACTAGCCTAATCACAGACTGTGTTGGCTTCATCAGTTTCATCTCCTTAGCATCTAAGGTTTCGCCATCAGAATCTTTGCCCGTATAAACATAAGCATTTAAAAGGTAGCCAGTCCTAGCATCAGTAAGGCACATAATCTTGAGACCATATTTACAAGGTTTGTTGGGGATGTACATTTTAAACTTACATCTTCCACGAAATGCAACCAGCATCTCATCAACACAGGCAGACTCCCCAATATTGTATAAACCCTGGCAGTTTTTGATAAATATGCTAAATATCTCAGATATGGGAGCTGAGGCATTAGTTTTACGGCGATCTCCTCTGGTTGTGGGGTCATCAAATCTCAAGCAATTTAGTAGAACTCCAAATCTTGCTTTAGAAATTACACAACTAAATATATCTCGCCCAGACCCATCGGTTGCAAACAATGATTTATAATCTTCTCTGTTTGACTTGAAAATAGCAGAGTAAAAAAGTAAACCAAAAAATGCTCTAAGTTCACATGCATCAGTTTCATGCCAAGCATGTTCGTCATAGTTGGGTCTTTCTTGGTTTATTTTTTGATTGGTCCATTTCAGTATGATATTCAAGATATCCTCTGTAAAAAGTAACTTCCAAATACTAATAGGAGTTGGGTTATTACCTATTTGTGCAGGGGGACGAACAGTCGGAATCCGGATTATATTGTGCTGACGCACACGTGAACGCCTCAAGACTGGATCGGCAGACCAACGATACCTATTCCGCCCAAAATAACTTTTTTTCCGGCGGTTTGGAGTTTGTGGCTCTTCGTTTTCATCACTTTAACTTATCACTTCACTGTCTGAGACATTTTCACTATCCTCAATATTGACCGGAGTTTCAAGAGGCGGCACTACCTCTTCTTCATTTTCACCTTGTTCAAACTCTGAACTGTGGTCACTATGTACAGATATGTTATCTTCTGAACCAACTTCACTTCCTACACTGTCCTCATGCCAGTTTTCAAGTGTCTCTTCAAAATCCGAATCCAAGTAACAAACACGCGATGAAGGGCCGGGACGTGAATCCATCGCGTACTGTCCTGGGTACGTCACACAGACCGCTCACAACAAACAAATCAATAAATGTCAACACCAGCACGGCTGACAGGCGACTGACGCTAGAAACCGGTTTCGGGGGTGGGGAGGGAGAACTACATGGCATGTCGAGCGTCAACCCCTTTTAAAAGAGTTGAATTCAAATAAATAAAAAACTCTGTCGGTCTGTGAGACCGGACCCAGGACGTTAAGGGTTAATAAAGAATGAAAATGAAAACAGTTACAGTAAAAAACAATCTAACAAAAATATAGATGTTGGTAACTAACTAAAAACACATGTTAAAAAAACAATAAAATATTAAATAATAATAACACATGTAGACAAGTAAATAATCAATAAATAACTGAATCATCCCAACCAACACACATGGTCTTGTGAAGTATAAATTGTTAAATTGATTCCCACAGTACCCTCATGCCAGTGATTTGGCCACATCACATATCACATGCAAGGTACAAATCGTGATACACCACTCTAGAGACAGTCAGGGAAATGAACTCTTCGTCCAGATCTTGTAGTCCTTTTGGTTGGTGCTGTATCCTGCAAAGGAGAGTCAGGCGGAGGGTCTGCGGCCATAGCTGAAGGTGTTGGTTGGACAGTGTCTTCGTCAGCCATGATGTAGGCAGGCTTCAGGCGATCCAAGAACATGGTGACTCAGAGCCTCTCATGCTGACTACAGCTGTCTTACTGGACCTACTGATAACATCATATGGTCCAGAGTAAGGTTGTTGCAGGCTGCCTTTGGACGTGTCAATGTGCACAAAAACTTGTTTGCAGGTGGCCAGGTCCCTGAATACAAAAGGCGTACGTACACCATGGCGTATGCTCTGTACAGGATGGTGGTTGTTAAAGTTTCCTGAGGTCAGTAATGAAGGTTGAAGGGGCTGTGTGGCCAGCCGACGAAAATGGAGCTAGAAACTCTCCTGGAAGGCATTTACGATACACATTTTCAGCAGCAGACGCCTAAAAGTCTTCTTGCCATGCTGCGCGAATACTCAAGAGGATCGTAGGCAGCACTTCAGACCAACGTTCAGTTCCGTGACATCTGATGGCATTTTTTAAATGGCCTTTTGACCAAACCATTAGCAACTGGATAGAAGATAGTGGTCCGTAAACGGCTGGTGCCCAAGAGGTTGCTTAGATTTTGGAAAATATTTGATTCAAACTGCCTCCCCTGGTCCGTTTTATACGAAGAGGAGTGCAAAACCTGCATATTCACGTTTAGTAGAGAGCACGGGCAACATTATCCGCTTCCGTATTCTCCAGTGGAACAGCCTCCAGCCATCGAGAAAATATCTGCCCACACACGTGAGACAATATCTGTAGCCCTGTAATACTGTAGTGGTCCAACCAAATCTACATGAATATGGTAAAATCTTGCAGATAGAGGAGCGAAGGTGTGGTGGGTTATCTTGGATTTCTGGCAATCCATGCAACGGCCTCAGCGTCGGCAGTCAGCTTTTATTTAAGGCCAGACAAAATGCTGGGTAGCCATCCGTACTATTGCATTTCTTGCAGGAATGAGTCAGGCCATGGACAGAATGGAAGACAGTTTTATGGAACTCCTTGATAATGAAGGGACAAGCATGTGAAGTGGAGCAGTCACAATACAGGAAAAGGAAAAGGCCTGGAATTGGGATTTTCTGTAGCTTCAAGCTGGAATTTGACCCCAGACATTGCTGTAGTTCAGCATCGTGATACTGCGACTCGATTAAGGCTTCATAGTCCAGTGAGGACTGCTTCAATCCTTGACAGCTAGTCAGAAACTACATTATCGGACCCACATATGTGATGTATATTCGTGGAAAACAGGTCAATGTATTCTAGGTGGAGGAACTGACGTGGCCGAGCACTTAGCGGGCTTCTGATGGAAGGCAAAGGTTAGGGGCCTATGGTCTGTGAAGATGGTAAAGTCCCTACCCTCAACCATATGGAGGAAGTACTTGACAGTGAGGTATACAGCCATCAATTCCCTGTCTTAGGCACTGTATTTAGATTGGGCGGGGCTAAACTTCTTTGAGAAGAAGGACGATGGCTGCCAAGTATCCTCAATCTGCTGCTGGAGGATAGCTCCCATGGAGTGGTCAGAGGCGTCACACGTGATGGCCACGTGAGCATCAGGAATAGTATGGGCCAACAATGTTGCCTCACTGAAACTATTCTTGCAGGCCTGGAATACTTCTTCGCCGTCCTTAGTTCAGTTCACAGGTGCGTTGCCCTTCACATTGTTCTTCAGAAGGTCGTGAAGTGGGCCCTGCAGTGAAGCAGCGTTGGGCAAGAATCGACGATAGAAATTCAGCATTCCTGTGAAGCGTCTGATCTTTTGCAGTCTTTGGCGCGGGTTAGGACAGCACACTTTGTACCTTTTCAGGAAAAGGTTTGATTCCCTCTCCGGGAACAAGGAACTCGAGAAAGTTGACGCTTTTAGCACCAAAAATACACTTGCTGGAGCTCAGCAAGATACCATAGGAGGAGAGGCGTTCGAAAATCAGTCGCAGGTGTGTCTCATGCTGCTCTTCAGACTTTTGATGCCACGAGGATGTCATCAATGTAAGCATAACAGAAGTCTAGACCCCTTAAAACACTGTCAGTGAAGCGCTGGAAGGTCTGTGCTGCGTTGCAGAGTCCGAAGGCCACGTAGGGGAATTCAAAGAGGCCGAATGGAGTAGTGATAGCTATCTTGAAAATGTCTTCTGGATTAACGGGAATTTGATGGTATGCTCGTACAAGGTATTGTTAAGAAAACTGTCGTGCCGTGGAGGAGATGAGCAAAATCTTTAATGTTGGGCACTGGGTATCGGTTCAGGATGGTTCTGGAGTTGAGGGCTCTGTAGTCACCACACGGTCTCCAGTCAGAACCTTTTTAGGGACCATGTTGAGAGGGGATGTCCATTCGCTCGATGAAGGTCTGGCAATTCCCATTTGGACCATTGTGTCGAACTCCATCTTGGCTAACTTGAGCTTGTCAGAGGCCAGGCGCCGCGGCTTGCAGCAGACTGGTGGGCCGGCAGTGGTACTGATGTGGTGTTGAATGTCATTCTTGACCGGTAGAGCTGGTTTCCTGAAGGGCCTAGTGAGCGTTGGATAGTTTTGAAATAGTCTAGAGTATACAGATGGAAAGGTAGCATTTATGGTTTTAATGCTACTTACCAAACTGCGAGGAGCTGCTAGGCCACTTGAAATCAATTACGTCCTCTGGTCGACCAAAGAATGACGACGTATATCTACCAGAAGATCATAGTGGTGCAGGAAAACCACTCCTATTATGGGTCTGGCCACATCTGCGACTATAAATGCCACATGAATGCACGTCTGAGTCCGAAGTCCAGGCTCAACATCGCTAGGCCATAGGTAACGATGCATGTATTATTTGCTGCAAAAAGATCATAGTCGGTTTTCGACCTTCTTTCTGGTAGCATAGACTTGGATATATACAGTATTGTGCGAATTAATGGAATCATAGGCTGTTTTAATGAAAAAACAGTTTATTTAGTAAAAAATTATATTTTGACAAAACTATAAAGGTAAACTTACATCATTCAGTAGGAAATATGTCCCCCTTTGGCAGCAATTACTGCTTTTACCCGTTTTGGCATAGATTCTATGAGTTTCTGGCAGTTGTCAGATATCCTTTCATCTCGATACCAAACCTGAATGACCGCTTCTATCATTTTTATTTTAGTGGTACAGTCGATTTTTCGCAGTCTAGCTTTGCAAATGGCCCATAAATTTTCAATGGGGTTGAGATCGGGCGAATTACCGGGCCAATCTAAAACATTAATCTTCTTATTTTTGAAAAATGCCATCATTTCCTTTGATTTGTGACAGGGAGCAGAGTCCTGTTGAAGAATCGCTCCTCCTTGGGGTTGACATTTTTGGAGTTGTTTGTCCAAACACTTTTCCAACATGGATTTGTATTTTTGGCTGTTCATCATGCCTTCAATTGGCACCAAAGATCCAACCCCCATGTATGAAAAACATCCCCAAAACATTTTCTTGACTGGATGTTTTACGGTTTGATCAATATGAGATGGTGTAAGCTTTTCATTGTCAGACTTCCTGACGAATTTCGACCGCTGTCCCTGAACTATAAAGTGGGTTTCATCTGTAAATAGGACTTTTTTCCAGTCGCCTACAGTCCAATTAGAGTATTTTTTGGCCCACAGTAGCCTTTGTTTCTTCATTCGTTCAGTTAGAAGCTGTTTTTTCTGTGGACGAATTGCCCTTCTACCACTCTCCAAAAGTCTTTTACGAACAGTTGAGTCATGAATCACTATACCTGATGCTGCTAGATCTTGTTGTAGGTCTTGGCTTGATTTTCTTGGGTCCAATTTGCTCTTTCGAAGTAAAAATCTATCACTGCTGGTGTTGTTTTTCTCTTTCTTCCACATTTTCCTAACCTTTTCACATCCACTGATCCCGTTTCTCGTTTACGCTTCACAATTTTGCTTACTACCCCCTGACTCACTCCACACGTTCTAGCAATCTCTCTTTGTGACATCGTAGTGTGTTCACTCAACGTGACAATCTTTTCACGCTTCCTAGGCGTAATATCCATGTTGGAATAAAACTAAAACAAACTCACTAGTTACCAAAAACAACACAAAATAGTACAAAAAAACCCAAAAACAACACAAGCTTGGTAAGAAATGACTTAAAACACACTCAAACTAAAGGCAGAGAAAAGTAAGGTTATGTTTTCAATGCTTGGTCAGCTGTCAACTGTGTAGGTAGTGTTGCCAACTGTGAATATTGAAAAATTTCACAGTGATTCCATTAATTCGCACAATACTGTACACACATATCCGCTCCGGTGTCCACAAAGAGCTGCAGTTTTGTCACTGTCAGTAATAAAGAGCAGCGGGATGACATGAACACAGGTTGCTGGCCACCATTAGTCAGACTCCCAATTGTTTCCTGGGCCTCTGGTGATGTAGTAGCAGGGTTTGGTGCACTTGCTGGCCTGGTCACCAAACCTCCTATGGTACCAGCATACGCCATCTTGATGCCGGCTGCTGGAGCACGAGCGCAGATGAGAGCTAGATCACGAGCCCGAGGAGTGGCGGGAACGCTCATGGCGGTCGTCACTGACGGCTGCAGTTTCTTTCCTCAGAGTAGTAGCCACCTCGCCAATCTTCTCTGTCATCAATATGGTGAGGCGCTGCATCATGGCCTCCATGGCGCTGATCGTGGTAGTGGCCTCCGCTACTTGGGGGCAAGGACTGGCATCCAGTGCAGCGTCAGCGATCACTGCCAGAGCATCAAGATCAGCATTCTGTTGTGTCGCTAGAATGGCTTGTGTGGAAACTGGCAGTCTTGTCAGCCAAAGAGGCTTCAAAACACCATCCGGAACTACGGTGCCAGCGAGAGCGCGGAGGTGTCTCCTCACTTCCTCAACTGAGTAGTCTTGCGGTCTCCTTCTCTTCATGTTCCAGCAGCTGTCTTGTCTTCTGGTCTTGAGATGCACTGAGGTGCTGAATGAGCTCCACCTTCAGTTTGTCGTATTTCCTAGAGGTTGGTGGTTGGGTTATGACGTCTCTCACTTCGACTGCATATCTGGCATTCAGGGTTCCCGCAACATAGTTAAATTTAGTCTCATCTGCGGTTACATCAACCAGAGAGAATTGATTTTCAACCAGAGCAAACCATAACTCGGGATCGGTAGGCCAGAAAGGTGGAATCCTGACAGCAATGCGATTCACCAGGGTACACCAGTGTCCGGCATGGTGGTGAGTTACCACTGTAGAGAGCGATATGGGAGGGCAGGCGAGCGGCGAAACTGTGGGAGGGACACACCTGAGGTGGCAGATGACACGCGAGCATGCGATACACGGCGACACTGTTCTGGGAACAAAGACACTTCTCATGTCAAGGTCACCTCTGTTGGTGTGGTGAGAAGGAAGGTGTTCAAATATGAAATAATATAAAATGAATGTGTTTAGGAACAATATCAAAAATAGAATTTCATGATAAGTTGTATTAATAAATATGAACAGGCTATAAAAACATTAATCAATAAAAAAAGAAAATGAAAATAGTTGCAGTAAAAAACGATCTAACAAAAATATACATGTTGGTAACTAACTAAAAACACATGTTAAAAAATGTGTTAGTAAACACACGTGGATTAGTAAATAAACAATAAATAACTGAATCATCCCTCCCAACCAACACACATTGTCTTGTAAAGTGTAAATTGTTAACTCCTTAACCGCCACGCACGATCACAACAGCTCATTTCTCGCCTTATCACTGAAATAGGAGCGGCCGTAGATAAGGGGCTAAGGCGCTGGCTTGCCACGCTGCCGGTCCGGGTTCGATTCCCGATGTGACCACTAATAGATTTTGCCCTGCCGCTCCCGTGGTTCGGAAGTCATGTAAAGCCGTTGGTCACCAGGTTAAGTGTTAGAGAGGGCTTCTTAGCCCTAACTTCACCTGGTAAAATAAGACAATACGTACGTAAACAAGTGGTTGACAGTGTTGCATTCTGGCGGGTTTTAGTGGTACCATAGGTCACGATTAGATCAGTTTGTTTTCTCAGTAAAACCCGTGCTTGCGGGAGCTTACGTTTACTATGCGTGTCATTATAAATGGTTGTTTGTGGTGGTTATTTACTTGATAGTGTTACATGAGTGGTAATTAGTTGTTGTAATGGCTGGCGATATGCTTGAAGATGACGATTTATTCGAGTTATTAGAACTTCCTAGTTCACAGATTGGCCCTTTCGAAAACTTCTCAGATGACGGTGACTGGATCAGTGACGCCTCAGTCCAAGACCGTCTGGAATGAGATGGCATTACTATTACACAGCTAAGTGAAAATGATTCCGATCGTGGTGTAAGTAACGAACCAATCCCCCCTGATTTTTATGGCACCCCTAGCATCTCTAAAAGAGCTAGAAAACCACGCCAAAAAAAGAACTAAAGAATAAAACTTTCAAACCAAAAAAAAAGCGGATTGCAAAGAAACTTAAAACAAAGACCAATAAATATCCTCATGTTTGGAATAATGATGTTTTTCTTCCTAAAATTCACTATTACGATGATACACAGAGTGGTATAGTTAGCCCACATTTATATCCCGATCTTTGCCATGAAATAGACTGCTTTGAGAAAATGTTTCCTGAATAAACAAAAAATTTTATTTCAGATCAAACAAACCGGCATTTCTAAAATAAACGAACTGGTTGACATGTTTAGGTAAACATTTTCTACTAATTTAATTCCGTTTAGAAACTTGTGTATGGATGAAAGTTTGCCGAAGTTCAAAGGCAGACTATCATTCAAACAGTTTATACCATCTAAACGAAGTAGGTTTGGTATAAAAACCTGCCTTTTATGTGACTGTGAGACAGGGTACGTGCTGGACTTCATTATGTACATGGGAACGGACAGTGAAATATACAATACAGAAGACTTAGGTATTTCAGGAGCGATCGTGACTACTTTGCTTACACCGTACTTGAACAAGGGTCACTTATTGTTTGTCGACAATTGGTACAGTAGCCCCGATCTGTTCACGTACTTACACTTGAATAAGACCAATGCTTGTGGCACTGTAAGAGGTGAACGATAAGGGATGCCTCAGTTTCAACAAGAGCTAGAGGTTGGTTAAACAGAAACATGTAACAACACAACAAGTTTGGTAGTCAGATGGGTCGATAAACAGCAGGTCTTGCTGATAACCAGTGAACATGTTGACGAAATGGTAGATAGTGGCAAAGTACACTACTAAATTGCTCAAAAGATTATGAAGCCCTGTGGACAGATCCGATATGATGCTCAGTTATGTTGAAAGTTTTAGGCGTACCTAAAAGTTGTATAAAAAGTTTTTCTTCCATTTACTAGATCTTGCAATTCTCAATAGTCATGCTGTATACCTCTGCAAAACTGGTAAAAAAACCAACACTCCAAGAATTTCATTTTGAGATAATTCGTCAACTCTTGGAAGATAATGCAAACTCAGACCCGATGTCAGAAAACAGGTGGCCGCCCATCCCATGGGGATCCCCCACTAAGACTTACGCAATGTCATTTTCCGACATGTGTTCCTTCCACGGATAAAAAGGAATACCCAACACGTCAGTGTCACGTTTGCAAACAGACGTCGAGATGGGAACAAGCAAGGCGATAGTCGCGTTACATGTGCGAAGACTGCGGTGTTGCTTTGTGCGTCATGCCCTGCTTCAGAGAATATCACACTCTGAAGCACTACTGAAAGAAACAAAAGCCGATTGTGTACATATTGTAAATAGTTTTTTCGTTTCACCCCGAGTGCACTTGTGTGGAAACATCTGACAACTTTAAGAAGATTACAGCCCAGAAGAAGGCTGCTTGGAGATGCGAAAACTGCAATGCTGAGACATCGTCAACGGTCAGCCATGACAGCCGTGGGGAGCAAGAGCCAAGAGCCAACGCTATCCACCCTCATTCAAAACCTGGGGAAAGATCTTGGATCTCGAATTGCAGAAGTTAAATCGAGTATAGATGGTGTGGAGAAGCAGTTGGAGGGGGTGAACAACACCATCGGTGTGATGCAGGCAACCCTCAGTAACTTTGTAACAGAAAATGAGACTAGGAAGGTGGAATATATTGCTGTAATGCAAGAAAACAAAGAATTGAAAGCGGGAATGTCAAAACTTCAACAGCAAATGCGAGACTTGGAACAATATTCGAGGAGAGAAAATATTGAAATTGTGGGTGTGCCGTGTAGTAGAGGCGAGAACGTTTATGTTATTCTTCAAAAACTCAGTGCTATGATAGTAGGAATGTGTCCATGGCCCACAGGTTGCCATGCAGAGAGGGGCAGAAATACCCCAACATCGTGGCTAAGTTCATCTCCCGTGAAGAGAAGTCAGCCTGGGTATGTGCTTCGAGAGAAAACAGCAACAGACTTAAAGCCGCAGCCCTCTCCGATTTGTGGCCATCCACTAAGGTTTATATTAACGACCACCTGACACCGCATAACAAGATGATTCTTAGTAGAGCCAAGCACCACGTCCGAGAGAAGAGAATCGCCTTCGCCTGGAGTCGGGACTGTAAGGTGTACATTAAGAAGACGGCTCTCCAGGACAGCCCACCCACTCTCCTCCGGTCACTCAAGGACTTAGAGCAGCAATTAAGTCATGAGGTCTTTATATTTGTATGTAGAAAGTTTTATTTTTTTTTTCATATTAATTAGTATTGTTTAGTTTTTATTTTTTCAACTTATTTTTGGCCCATAAAGAAATTAATTAATTAAAAAGCGTTTAATTTTTATTCATTTATTTTTTGACTGTACATTATGGATAGCTTATTTGTAAATATTATTTGTTTACTTACAAATAATTAACTGCGTATTTTCTTTAACATGCTTATATTTTATTAACTTTCATCATTTTAATATCATCACATGATTTTTCAACATTAAATTTATATTATTAATTGATACCTTATAAAGCTACTGTAAAATACATTTAGATTTTATGGTGAATTTTGATATGAAACTTATAATATTTCGATTTATCTTCCTACAATTTTAAGATTTGTGTTATTGGTATCCAACAATAAGGTTTTGTTATTATTATTGTATTTTACAACAACAATGTGAGGGTGTATAAAATTTTAGGTTTTGGCAACCTTTTAACATTTAAAAAATTTTTCATTTTCATACTAGCAACCCACTTTGACAATTTAACTTCAGATGAAAATATACTAATTCCAATCATAATTAACTGCTGGCTTTTTGTTTCTTTTAATAATTATTACTAAAAGATATATCTTATTTTATTCACGATTCAGTGTTAGACAGTTATATTGCAATATATCATTATATTAATTAATTATTACATATTTACACTACCAGGTATACTTATTTTAGCCTAATTCAATTTTTACATTAATTTATTTAATTCTACTTGATAACCAAAATAACTTTAAATCTGTTGTATATTTAGCTGTAAATCTTCTTAGTTAAAAATTAGTTATGAGGTTGGATATTTTCTCCACTTTTCAAGGTATAACAGGTTGAATGTTTAGTTGAGTATACATCATATTTATATACAATATCTTATATGTTGTTGTTTTCATATATATTTATTCAATTATTTATATATATTTTTATTTATTTATTTTTTTAAGTTTGTTGATCTCAAAGTTTACATTTATATGCTAGGATTAACAATACGCTATTTCCACTCTTGTCAGTCTCATTTTTCTTACTTACTTACTCTTACTCCCAGGGCCATCTATATCGCAGGTGACATTTAGCCGCACCAACAAAGCCTCTCCAGATTGAACTGTCCTCTGCATTCTCTTCCATGGCTCCAACTCGCTGTATATCTAGCCTAATCTGGTGCCACCATCTTTGTTTTGGCCTCCCACGAGGTCGCCTTCCCTCAGGGTTATTTTTGCTAACTTTCTTTAGTTGGGACTCTTCTCTCCTTCTCAACACATGCCCAGCCCACCTTAGTCTTCTACTTTTGACCTCACTCACAATGTCTGCGTCGTTATACAGGTCTCTAATCTCCCTGTTATGTTTCCTTCTCCACTCCCCTTGGTCATATGTGAGCCCATATATCTTTCTCAAGACTTTGTTTTCGAAGACAATTAGTTTTTTTTCTTCTTTCTTATTTAGTATAAACGTTTCAGATCCATAGAGCAAAACTGGGATGACTATTGATTTGTACAACCTAATTTTTGTTTTGTGTGACAGTGACTTGGAAGATAGTAATCTATTGCATGCATAAATGCATCTGTTGGCTGAATTTATTCTTTGCTGTATCTCAATTTCTTCTGCGTTTTTATTTGAAATTGTGACTCCGAGGTATTTGAATTCCGGTACTTGTTCGAATTCATGACCATCAACTCGTAGGGGGTCTTGGGTGTAATTTTGGTCTCTTGTAAAGTGCATGAATTTGGTTTTTGGATCGTTTGTCTTCAGCCCTATTTTTTCTGCTTCTGTTATGAAGACCTTGGTCAGCGTAGTTAGATCCTCTAGCTTTTCTGCCATTATAGCTATGTCATCTGCAAATGCTAGAATGTTCAGTTTTCCTCCGACTTTAACACCCAGGTTCATTTCTTTTGTCTTCTGAAGGGCCTCCTCTAGAGCCATGTTGAATAATATTGGGGAAAGGCCATCCCCCTGTCTGACTCCTGAGTTTACTTTGAAGGTTTCGCTGTTTTGTCCATTTATTCTCACGGAGCATCTTGACTCGGTAACACTCATTTTAGACAGATTTATCAGTTTTCTGGGGACCCCAAATTTTTCTAACTGTACCCATAATCTTTCTCTGTCTATGCTGTCGTAAGCTTTTTGGAAGTCAATGAAGATGGCATAAAATTCTTTGTTATATTCCCAGTACTTGGCTACAATTTCTTTCAGTAAAAATATCTGGTCTGTAGTGGACCTACCTTTGATGAAGCCTGCCTGGTGTTCTTCAATTATTTCGTTTGAGTAGCATTCAAGTCGATTTAGAATAATTTTAGTCAGGACTTTATAGGTGATACTTAGCAATGAGATGCCTCTATAGTTTCCACACTCTTCTTTTTCTCCCTTTTTATGTATGGGTACAACTACTGCCTCTTGCCACTCAGTTGGCATTTCTTCCTTTTCCCATATTTTAAGTATTAACTTCCACAGTTTCTCAATTACTACATTTCCTCCTTTTTTTAGTAATTCTGCTGTAATTTCATCTTTTCCTGGAGCCTTGTTATTTTTCAGTGTCTTTACTGCGTTTTCCACTTCTTGTTTGGTTGGTGGTTCCAGGTTTGGTTGTACATGGTAATAGCTACATTCATTGTCTTGTTTTGTTGTTTCATCTCCTCTGTTGACATTAAGTAGATCACTGAAATATTCTTTCCACCTTTCAAGGACTTTTTGGCTTTCTGTAATTAATGTGCCATCTTTACTCTTAACTCCGTAAGAGCGGGGGGTGAATCCTTTTTTGAAAAATCTTACTTTTCTAAAGAAGTCTCTTGAGTTGTTTGTTTTATTATCTTCTTCGGCTTTATCTAGCAAGCTATTTATATATAGCCGTTTTTTTCCTCTTCAATAACCTATTGGTATCCCTATTTGACTTGTTGTAACTCTCTCTGTGTTCTATGCTGTTACTATTCATCCAGGTCTTTTTCCTAACAATTCTTTCTTCAACCATTTGCTCACATTCATGGTCAAACCATGGATTTTTGTTCTTTTTCTTCTTCTTTCTGCCACATACTTCTTCTGCCGAGTCTAAAACTGCTTCCTTGAAGTTGTTCCAGTTATTGTTTATATTATCATTTTCGTCCACCTCTTCTAGAAGTTTGAATCTGTTTTCAAGTTTAAGTTTAAAATTTTCAACTATACTGTGGCATTTGAGCCTCTCGGTGTCTATAAGTCTTTCCTCTTTTCGTCTCTGAGTAGCTATTCTTTGTGTCATCTTCACTACAACTAATGAGTGGTCAGTTCCACATTCTGCCCGCCTAACACTCTTAACGTTTGTTATGCTGCTTTTATATCTTTGGTCAACTAGCACATGATCAATTTGGTTTTTGGTAACTCCATTTGGTGATGTCCAAGTGTACTTATGTATGTCCTTTCTTGGAAACATCGTGCTTGATATTTTGTAGTTATTTGCCAGGGCGAAGCTTGCTAATCTTGTTCCATTATCATTGGAGTTTTGGTGAAGGCTTTCTTTTCCAATCGCTGGGCTCCAGATCTCCTCTCTCCCTATCTTAGCATTTGCATCTCCTAATATAACTTTGGTATCAAAATTTGGTAACTTCCCCACCAACTCGTCTAGTAGATCATAGAAATCATCTTTTTCGTCTTCATCTGCTTCTTCCGTTGGAGCATAGATACTAACTAAAGATAAGTTATTAAATTTTCCTCTTATTCTAATATTGCACATTCTATTGCTTACTGGTTCAAAATGTATCACCGCTTCAGCTAATTTTTTCTTTATTGCAAAACCTACTCCTCCATAAAACCTATTTTCTTCACAGCCACTTTAGTAGATCAGGTACTTCTTTGTGTTTATCCTCCCTGCCAAGGGCCATCGGGTCTCCTTTAGTGCTACGATGTCCATTTTGTATGGACATCGTATCCATGACTCATTTTTGTTAATTGTAAATAATAAATTTTTATTTGATCTTTTGTTTAAATACGTAAATTATTTTTATTTATGCTAACTGTGGTAAACCCCCTTGATTTATTCATGAAATTTCAGTTATTTTTATTATTTCTTTTAATGCATACATTAAAAGATGTGTTAATTTATATTATTTTTAGATTATATTGAAAACTATATTAATCTATCAATATACAACGTGGCAGAGGCATTCAATAACGACACATGGACGGTGACGGACGACAACATGATTTACTAGACAATTACCGACAAATATACTGTGAACAAATAGACTGTTATACACATGTAGCTCAACTTTTAAATAAGGACAATAAAGACTTTATTACGGCAATACACTTTAATATACGAAGCTACCACAAGAATTTTGACAGTTTATTACTACTACTAGAGAGCATGAACTTTACATTTGACATAATTATTTTGACAGAGGCGTGGGTTGACACTGACAAAACTTTTGTTACTTTAGACAGTTACGACATTTACAGTACTACTAATAACTGGAATAGAAATGATGGGGTTGTCGTTATATGAATTCTAAGTTTTGTGGAGTAGCGTGTCAGGTGATATTACGAGAGGCAACAGGCCTACAGCTGGACTTTGACGGACGCCACTACAACTTACTGTGTGTTTACCGCAGTCCGGCCATGATCTGTGAACCGTTTTTAGAGGGTTTAAAAAAATATTATAATTATATTAAACCTAATACTACATATCTTTTAATTGGTGACACTAATATTAACACTTTAGGTTTAAACAGAAATGATCTCAATTTATTATATGAAGCTGGTCTTACTGAATGTATTAACAGGCCAACCAGAGTTACTGAACATTAAAGGACTTGTATTGACCATATTTTTATTAAACATTGTGACTACATGGCCGTGACTGCGGGTGTACTGTGTACGGACCTGACTGACCACTACGCGGTGCTGATAGGTGTGGAATGTAACGCCTCACATGTCAGTGCCCGCACTGACACCCTTACTTACCTAAACCAGAAGGAATCATACGGCCTATTGGAGGCTCAGTCGTGGGATCATGTTCTGGCTCCTCAAGATACTAATTCTTGTTGCAATGCCCTTTTAGATACTTTGGAGTCGTTGAAACTTTCATCAAATAAACCCAAAAGACAAAGCTCTCGTTATAAGAAGCTTAAACCCTGGATTACAACAAATTTAATTAGAGGAATTAGGAAAAGGCATAAGTTAAGCAAAACGTTAAAAAAACAACCTTTTAATGGACATCTAAGAAACTATTAAATTAATTTTCGTAACTATTTAACATACCAAATAAAACTTACTAAAATTGCTTATTACAAGGAACAAGTATTGAAGTCATCAAATGACCCTAAGATGTTTTGGAAAATTATAAATGAAATAACTGGTTTGCAAAAAACAAAAGATTCGTTTCCTATTCAGAACTTCATACAGGCGTCGGACTCCGGCGGTGGGGGGGCTTTGGCTGTGGCTAATTCCTTCAATGTTTTCTTTTCTCAAGTAGGTTTAAATCTAGCGAGGGGCTTGCCGGGCCTGGCTGGCCTGCCTCTGGTGGACGACGCCGTGTACCGAGCCAGACGTGTGTTCCGAATGGAGCAAGTTACCGATAGCCAGGTGGAGATGTGTGTGGCTGAGATGTGTGGTGGTTCAGCTCCTGGTTGTGACAAAATTCCTACATCTGTATTGAAAAAAGAATATTACATTTCTACTTCCTACCCTAAAACATTTGATTAACTTAAGTATCCACTCCGGTTTGTTTCCTGATAAATTAAAATAAGCTAAAGTAATACCGTTGCATAAGTCTGGGAGCAAGAGTGACTTGAATCATTACAGACCTATCTCTTTGCTTAGTCCGATAGGAAAATAGTTGGAGAAATGTGTAAAGAAGCAGTTTCAATCCTATTTAGAAACAAACAATCTAATTTGAAATTCTCAATTTGGGTTCAGGAAGGGAAGGATTACTTCAGATGCGTTATATAAAATTAATTCACTAATTATGGATTCACTAAACGATAATTCTAAAGTACTACTGACATTTATAGATTTGGCAAAAGCGTTTGATATTATTGATTGAAATTTATTATTTAAAAAATTAAAATTAATTGGAGTTGATGGTGTGGCATTGGATTGGTTCAAGAACTATCTAACCGATAGGCTTCAAGTTGTATCTGTTGACAATCAAATAAGTGATTCTCAAAAGGTAAACTATGGGTTGTTCAAGGGAGTACTCTAGGACCCTTGCTATTTTTAGTTTATATCAATAATATAGATAAATTGATTATATCAAGTAAGATACTTTTATTCGCGGACGATACAGTAGTTATATTCAAAGGTAAAACCTGGAACCAAGTATTTGAATTAGCTGCTAGGGAGTTGAACATTATTAAAATCTGGTTTAATGAAAATATTTTTAACAATGAATTTAACTAAAACAAAATTTTTACAAGGGCGTACCCAGAAAGGGGCAGGAGGAGCAGCTGCCCCCCCTGGAAGCAAACAAGTTGTAATAAATTATATGCAAGTTTGTTGTCGGAATTCAGTACAACACTTGAAATAACTATTTTAGTAATAAAAATACTTACGTCATTGAAAATTATCAATTAAAAGTAATTATCATTTTCTAACAAACTATCGTAGAATCGTACAACATTATTTTCCATCGGAAACCAGAAAAATTATACATGAAAAAATTATAGAAGGCCTACTCTACATCTTCGTCTCGCAATAATGATC
This sequence comes from Stictocephala bisonia, assembly GCA_035578905.1. Lineage (NCBI taxonomy): Eukaryota > Metazoa > Arthropoda > Insecta > Hemiptera > Membracidae > Stictocephala > Stictocephala bisonia. The sequence continues at coordinate 265,664 of JAQJVL010000367.1, read as the reverse complement.
TGTGATCTAGTGCCACCTACCTCCTAGTGACAAGTAGAGGAACTATGACAGCTAGTTCGTTGGGATTCAAGTGAGAGAGAGGCCTCTAGCGGGTTCTAGAAGAGTCTACAAGCGTCACTGGCAGCAGCCAATAAGAGAGTAGGGTCTCTTCCCTCCCCTTATATTCAGTAAGTTCTGTGTTGTTAGTCATTGCATTTGCTGCTATAAATTGAGTGAGCCGTCCACAGCTAGTTGATCAGTTTAATATTATAGTTGAAGTGTTGATGTTTACTACTTACTTTTATACTTTTTAAATTCAACCAATTATTTGATTCGAATCCAGTTATAATTTACCTGTATGTTTATTGTTTATATTTGGGAACACGAACACTGAAGCTGCCTAAATGGATATAAGAAACTGGCTCCAAAAAGGTAAGTTTCATAATTTCTGTATGAAATAAAATGAAAACATTTATTTAAATTTAAAAGTAAAATGTTACTTTTATTTATAAAGATATATTAATATCTAGAAACTAAGTGGGGATTAGGATGATTGATTATGTTTATATATAGGGCTGTATTTAATCAGAGAGTGTTCTTTTAGGCCAAAATTAAATGAGCCCGAGGGTGGTTTTACCTACCGTGGTTGGTTCTATACTGAACACTGTGCTCTATAACTTTTTCCCCTGTATAATTATAATAGAAAATTAATTACAATAGTATCCTATAATATTATAATTTATTTTCTTTAATTACAATTCTTTTAGAACAGTGCTCACTTTTATAGAAGTTATGTTTAAAATCGCCTAAAGTAAGGTGACCTACTGTGGAATAATTGAAAAATATAAATTTCTATCTTTACTCCATGGTGTGAATTTTATTTGTTTTTTTACTGAAGTGCCATTTAGTAATTAAGAAAATGTAATGGATTATGTTTATACAAAAAAAGCCCCTGTTGTTTTAAACAGGGCCAAAATATGTAAAGTTATATGGGAACAATTAAACAAATAAATGAAAAATAAAATATTACTTGCTGTTTACCAGTCTGTTGAAATGTTTTGTACCACTGGTCTTAAGAATCCGTCGATTTTGTCCGCTCATTTAAGTCATTTAACCCTTTCGATGCATGGTCCGATGTATCGCATCGTGGGTAAATATGCTGAAAGTGCCGGCCATTTTTATTGTACTTGATAATAATAACTATGGTCGGACAAAATGGTTAGTGACATCAGAGCACTCCGGCATACTCTATGTTGGCTGGGTATAATTTGTCATCTGTCTTGTCTGCAGGAAAATCTATTGCTATACTAGAGTTATGGGATGGCTAATTTTTAAAAAAATATGTCAATTTCTATTATTTTCAGGCAAAAAATCTCTCAAACGGAAGAAGGATCAAAATGGCAGTGCTGGAAGTGGAAGCAGTGATGGCAATGAAAATGGAACTAAACATACCAGACCATCGGATTCTATGTCTAATATGTAATAAGGGTCTAGTTCTAGTAATTCATTTCCACTACCCCTAGCTGTCCCTGGATCATCCAAAACGATTGAAGAATGCGATGGCTACCATGAAAATGACATTGGTTGTTATGTTGGACATGCTCTTAAGTTGACACCAGAAAAAAAGAAGGAATTGCTTACAAATCCCTGGGTACCACCATCAAATTACGATTTTGTATCTGATGCCAGCCATTTGAAAAGAAAATTTAACTGCCACTGGTTAGATCTATACACTCCTTGGTTGGCGTACTCTTGTCGTTTGAAAGGTGCTTTATGTATTTATTGTGTTTTTTCCTCATAATATTGCTACAGTTCAAGGATTTTTGGGGTCATTCATGGTAAGGCCATATATGAAGTTTAAAGATATACACGAAGATTGTAGAAAGCATGTAGGCAGTCACTACCACAAAACTTCAACAGCTGCTGCAAAAGCGTTCCTTGAAAATGTACCAGTTGATATACAGCTGCAAAGTGGTCACCAGAAGATGATTGAAGAAAACAAACAAATATTGTCATCAATTATTTCTTGCATCATATTTTGTGGAACTCACGATTTGCCACTTAGAGGAAAGGAAGGGGATGAGGAGGTTTTCTTTGACCTTTTAAATTTGAGAATTGACTGTGGTGATGAGAAGCTAAAGAGTCACTTGGAAAGATGTCGAAAAAATGCAATCTATACCTCACCAAAAATTCAAAATGAGATTTTAAGATTATGTGGTGAAGTTGTCAAAGAAAGGATTATTGAAGATTGTAAATAAGCAAAAGTTTACGCTGTAATGGCCGATTAAACAGCAGATATCGCTGGAAAAGAACAGCTTTCTATAGGATTGAGGTTTTATGATGAAAATCAAGAAAAAATCAGAGAGGAATTTGTAGGTTATGTTCAGCTAAAATCTCAAGATGCCTCTACAATAGCTAGTGCAATTCAGCAATTTTTAGTTGAACAAAATCTTTCAGCAGAGAATTGTGTTGGATTTGGATTTGACGGATGTTCTACGACAGCTGGAAAAGAAGGTGGTGTACAGGCTATTTTGAAGAAAAAGTACAATAAATCTTTGTTTTTTTCATTGCTCAAGCCACAAATTAAATCTTGTGGTAAATGATGCTAGCAAATTACCGGATATAAGAAACTTAATTGCAACAGTTAAGGATGTAATATCCTTCTTTCGTGAGTCACCATCCCACTGGAATTCGGCTCCTAATCTATCAAGACTGTGTGAGACCAGATGGTCTGAGAAGTACAAGAGCATTAGAAAGTTTTTAGACAGCTTCCATGAAATCGTCAATGCACTAGAACATCTTTCAGTTGAAGGAAACTATGCTACAAGAAAATTTGCCTATCAATTGCACTGTGCAGTTACTAAACCGATTTTCATCGTATGTTTAGTCTTGATTGCAAAATACTCTGCAATTTTAGAACCCGTTGTGAACGTTCTACAGAGTAAAAATATGGATTTGATAATGGTGAGAAAACATATTGGTGAAATACTTGATTTAATTGAGAAGGATCGACAAGATATTGAACACGTTTCTGATGAATTACTTAAAAAATCACATGATATCGCGGAGAAAGTCGGTGTTGAGTTGACAGTTCCACGTATTGTTCAAAAGCAAACACACAGAAGTAATCCACCATTCGAGACTGCAATTGAATACTGGAGACGGTCGTTGATCATCCCTTATCTTGACTCCTTAACACTATCATTGAATGTTAGGTTCTCACACGTAAATACACCTGCTTTTGCCTTATCTCTTCTTCATCCTTCATACATGCTAAAATTTACTTCAATAGATTTGGGAAAAAATGCAGTCTTTCATGGAATTTTAATAGTTGGGTGATATCTCTGCAGAATTAGATTTGTGGTATAATCTGTGGAAAAAGAAGAATTTAGCAGGAGACAAATTAAAGGATATTGAAGTGGCTGCACTTTTGGAAGAGGCCAATATTTTTTTCCCTGCAACAAGAAATGCACTCCTCATTTTAAGTGCTTTCCCATGCACTACGGCTACTGTTGAACGGTCTTTCAGTACCCTTCGAAGGGTGAAGACCTGGCTGAGAAGTACAATGGGAGAAAATAGACTGAATGGGTTGTGTTTGATGAGCGTCCATCAGAAATTCTTCAAGGAAAATCAAGACTGGATTGGAATAAGAGTGTTGGACAAGTTTTCAACAAATCCAAGAAAAATGATACTAGTATAAGATATGTAAATTGGAAAACAAAATGTTAAGCAAATAATTGTAATAATATAGTTTTTAAAGTATTGCTGTAATTACACATCATTTAATTTCCTGAAATAGTTGGTTACATTCACCTTTACTTAGTAAAATGTTACAAGTTATAACCTGGAGGATTATGGCTTGCCCCCCCTAGTTTTGATCCTGGGTACGTCCCTGAACTTTTACCTATCACCCTGCGGCCAGTGAGCGAGCCACCTTCATAGCTTCAATTGGTGCTGCACTCTTGTATTAACGGTGCAGGTTGAACAGATTGTGTTTGCCAGCCCATTGAGAGGGTAGACCTGTACAAGTATCTGGTATAATTATTGATACTCGGCTTAGATGGGAACCTCACATTAACTACTTAAAAATGAAACTTAGGAAAATGATATATGCTTTTAAGAACTAGAGTCAAATATTGAATAATAATCAATTAAAAATGGTTTATTATGCACATGTTCAATCTCATCTCCTGTACGGCATTATTTCTTGGGGAGGAGCCATCAAGACTGTTTTAGAACCTTTAAACGTTATACATAAATCTATTATTAAATCAGCTTTAAATAAAAATAAACAGTACCCTTCTTCTCTCTTATTTACAGAGTCATATTTACTAAGTATTAGGCAATTATTTATAAGAACTTTGCTGGTCTACACCTACACACATATAGAAGTCTTTCTTACCCCCTATCAACCACGGCTACCAGATAAGGAGCGCGAGGGGTGGTAGGGGTGTGCGGGTCTTGGTCATTGAAAGTGCGATCAACATGACCAATGCATATTATATCGCCAATAATGTTTACAGGCATTTGCCTCCAATGATAAGGGACCTGCAGGACAAACCGGTTAGCGAATTCATGCGACTGGTTACAACTTGGCTACGAATGGTCAGCTCCGACTGCGCTGAGTCACTCCTTACACCCATTTACTGTGACTAAACTTGTAACTCTTTCTTGAACTCTATACACGATAGAATAATATTTTATGTCCTGCAGTATCAATATATTTGGTAGATTATTTCTTTTATGATTTTTATTTAAACTCATGCTCCATATTATTTTCTTATTTTATATAGTCTAAATGCAAATTAGTGTCTAGTTATGTTGTGTATCAAATTTACTCTATTTTGTTATGTTAGTATTTGTTTGTTTTTAGTGGAATGTTCATTTATACCTTCAAATTTTATTTGTTACATGTTTCTAATTTTATCGGCTGGAAATTCTGTATACAGCATATAGTTAACAGAATGTTATTAACAGCATTTAGGTTAGAATGTTATTGAGCCCATGTGCCTACTATTTCAATAACATTTGTATTTTGTTTAATTGTGTACCGCCTTTCAGTGAAATAAATTTTGATTTGAATGCTATTTTTGTTTCTTCTTTTAGTAGTCAACCCTGGGGTTGGATTGCAGCAGTTCTTCATTCCAGTTCCTTTCTGCCTTTCTGTTAGAGTTTTACATATGAAACATTCCCATATCCTCCGTGATTTGAGGGATATCATTCAGCCTGGTTCTTCTTCCCTTCAATTAGACTTTCTATTATATCTTTTATAATGAATATTATTCCTGCATTTTATATGCAATTAGCTTGTCTTGTCTTGTCTGGATACCCTCCCATAATGATCTTACTTCTCACACTCTTCTAAAAACCTCCTCAATTGTGACTCTTAACCCAACTAATTTTCAACATTCTTTGATAGCACCAAGTTTTGAATGCTTCCAGTTTTTTCTTGTTTTTTCCTTACTGTCAACGTTTCACACCCGTACAATGCATACTACAGACATAGGCCTTCGTGAATTTTTTTCTTATGCATATACTAATATTTTTTATTCGAGAGAACATTTTCCTTGGAATTAGCTTGATGTGTCCTCCTTTTCATCTTTCTTTTTCATCTACAATCCCTAGTAATTTTACTTCCTAAGTATGTAAACTCTTTTACTTCCCTCAGTTCTTCTCCTCCAATTGCAATGTGTAACCTTGGTTCTTGTCTTTGGTCTGTTCTACAGACCATAAATTTAGCGTTATCAATAAGATATATGTTGAACATTTTTAGTCATAGATTGCTTAATATTTTTTAATATAATTGAAAAGTAGACACTTAGCAATCCTAATTGATTAATAACAAGATTGACAATGTTGTTGTAAAATCATCATCAGCTATGTCATCTTGACGTAATGTATTATACATGTGATGATGATCTTACTAGATCATTATCGGTTTTGTTACTAAATCAATTATGATTGCTAAGTGTCTACTTTTCAATAACATTAGAAGATATGTGAAGTAATACTGAAATAATAAATGCAAAATATAAACTTGATAAAATAATGAAAAATGTTTTGGATTACCTATCTTTGATTTTTGAAAAAGAAAATGAATGTTACCAACATAACTTCATTAATTATAATGTTTTGTTAGTACAGTGGCATTGCAACTATTGGAATTATTATTGTCTGGAATCTTTCCAATCCGTATCAGCTTAAGATAAAGGTAGCTTATTTCTTTAGCAATGCAATCAGGTACGTTTGCAGTACTATATGCAAGACATAAGTATATAGTGATGCAAATGAAGGCACTTAATTCCTGATCCTTTTACTATGCATAAAATTATGTTTTTTGTCCTTTCCATGTTTGTAAAATGTTGCACTAGGCACCTTGTTTCCCATGCAATGTTATTTGCAAAGGTCTTGTTACCAGTAGTCAGAGTCAGTGACCCAGCTGAATAGTGAAGTGTAACTATAACTTTCTTCCATTTTGTAATCATTATTACAACAATAAAAGCATGCATGCACACAGAATATAAACAAAAGAGTAAAATTAATTAAAGTCGCAAAAAAATTTAAATGAAAAACTGCATGTCAGTGAACAGTTATACTTTATCAATCTGCAAAAAAAGACCCTTACAGAATTTAGAGTAGGAACAAGCACTCAAGTAATTATGGACTTTACACACGTGTCTTTATTCAATGTTTGTTAGTATTTTAGTAAATGCCACAGAGTACATTAAGTTGTCAGCCTTATTTGAAGAATTGATACGATAACAGTTCTAATTCTAATTTAAGTTAAAAATGCAGACAGCATCTAATATGTATCATTGTCATTTAAAACGTCATCACAACCCTGAGCTCTGGTGTATACAAAATTTATGCTATCTTGGTTGGTTTGCAGCCACATTGATCTGGATAGACAAAATCCACTGTAATTTTGTATATACTACTTTTGTATTCTTTTAAAAAGGTATTAGTTATTTTAATGCTAATTTTATTCTCTTGCTAGGAAAGAGTTAGACTTTAAATCTTTGGGGACTGAATGACTATATTTTGTCATTTACGGTTTTTCCCTTGAGGACCGAAATTGTGAAATATGGCCATTACTAAATTTAACATTGAGAACCGAATGACGATATCCCATAATTCAAAGTTTATTACATATAACATTCAGTTTACCGCTTACATTAACTTGTACATCTTTGGGCTGATACGCAGATGTTTGAGAATGTAGTTTTAATGTCTGGAGGCAATCGTTGGAATATAACTTCAATGATAAGAAATGACAATAATAGACAGAGAGTTAATTTTAACTGACGAATCTGACAGTATTAACAAAATATTTAATGTTATATTTTTTTTATTTTCAATCCGATTGTTATAATTTTTTCTGTGTTTGTAGGTGATTAAGTGCAGACTTCAATAATACAGTTTCCGACTTGTAAAATATTTTTTGTTTGCTAGCTGTAAGGGTACAACAACAAATACATTTTAAAACCAAAATAATCTTTTTTTGACAAAATATGAATATTTAAATACTATGAGATGACTTTTCGGACATTTATTCTGATAAAGTACTCAATTACAAATACTCTGGTCAAAGAAGCACCCATTTATCTTTATTAGAACAGATTTTATAAATAAATGTATGAACACTTGCGTATCTTCAAATTTTCAACCTAATTATTTTACATGTTGTACTTGAAAAGTAAGGAAAAAATTAGTTAGCATTTTTTTTTTTTTTTTTTGGCACTATAAGGGTTAACCTACTACACTTGTGAACAGTTTGAGTGGCATTTGTTTTAACTGATCATTGTGCTTTACGTGAAGCTTGACTTATCCAACTACATAAGGTTACGTTTTAAATTGCAGTACGGTTTTTATTGTTAATAGTGTGCTACATGAAGCTGGGCTTTAACCAAACTTGTCAAATAAATGTATGATTTTTTTGTATGTGAGTGGGAAGGGCGCCTTGGAACAGAGCTGCTACACATCTGGTAAGATAGTGAACTGGAGTCAGTCACATGCAACACATATATACATTGAGTGAGATCAAATTGGAGGTGTGTTGATTTCCTTTCACTGTATTGAAGTACTAGGCCTTGTGTTCTGTTAGTGGGTGGGTGATCCTTTTTTTAATTTCACTACCAAGTGAGCCACAAGTCTTCTTTAATTTTTACTTGTGACATCATAAACAAGATAAAAGAAGAGATTCAAGTTGGAATAATTAATCATACATGGAAAAAAATTTACATACTAAGATTTGCAAACAACAATGTGGTAACAACGAAACTGGAATCTTCTTACAAAATACTCTTCAAGAATAAAAATCATTAAAAATTAATATAACATGGAGATAAATATAAACAGAACAAAAGTACTTTTATGTAGAAGGGACCAAGAAGATTACACAAAAGTACCAGCGATGTATATCAAGATTGAAAGAATGTAACATATGAAGGAATACAAATACTTTGGATAATGTATGTACGCCCCAAAGCAGAATAACATGCGACAGGTTGACATTGTTGCAGAACGAGGGTGACAGCTGCAGAAAGAAATCGTCTAATTGAGAAACTATTTGTCCGTACTCCAAAATTACAACATTAATTTCTGCAGAAGGATATCTGGTTTTGTGTATAAACAATTAATTAAAACCGTATTTGTAGTGCAACTTGATAAGAAACTATGTACCGACTGATTCAGAATGAAACATGGCATTTGTGATTTTATGAAATGAGCAACAGCTAACTGCAGTGAGACAAAAGTCAGGCACTGGTCACATTCATTGCATGCGCAAAGGTAGTTCATTTGCAAGACTAGTTCACTGTATCGTTCACCTAGACTGAATCGTTCACTGTAATGAACTAGGTGAAGAACTAGTTCAAAATGATGCAACAAACAATGGCTTGCAGAAGCGACGGTTGGAGTGATTTATAGTTTAGTTATGAGTTTTGTTTCATAGACACATTTTGATTATTTATACTTGTAAATTTGTTTAACCAACCTTCTTCAAATTTCAGTTTTTATTACTAATATTAATAAAATAAATAATTACGTATACTGATTTTGTCGGTGGTCCTTCCCAACTCTGATGTTCACTTTGAACTGAACTAGTTCAAATCATGAACGAACTTGTTCACTCATTCACTAAGCTGACTAGTTAATTTGACTCGATCGTTTGGAACTATCCATCTCTTCACTCCTACTTTCCAATTACGATGGGATTGTTACATCTTGTTTAAATAAAGATAACTTCAATTCAGTTACTGTAGGTTATTATTGATTGATAATGGCTGCCTCCAGAGTGCATATTGTTTTTAGTAACTGATAAGGGAAAATACTAATTTAAAATCATTATTTAAGACATAATCCAGGATGTTCTGTGATGTCTGCAACCAACGGAAATATTGGTTATTATTTTTAGTCCAGTATAGTACGACATCTTCTGCTAGTAAGTCAGACAGGATATCAGAATTGGGCCAGGTTATGTAATAAAGAACCAAAAAATATAAGTGCATACTAAAATAAAATAAAAAGTATAAGTGCATACTAAAATTTACATTTGCATTTGTCGTCAATAAATTAGTAGTCAGCGTTATATTCTTGGTCAAATAAACTTGAATAAAACATAAATAAACATGTTTGTATTCCTTAATTTCATATCTTACTTCTATATTAAAAATTCGGGTATGTAATTTATATAATTTTGGATAAAAACAGTAGGTTTATACGATCCTGGGTGATTATTTACGTGACTAGAAGATGCAACTCATTCATTCTTGGAACAAATGGTGAAAATAAATATTTTAATAAAAAAATGTTACGTTCTTTTCTTTGGCATTGGTAGTAATAATTAAAATATAACCTTATATTTATATTATCTAATAATTTAATCATAATACTGTGAACTAAGGATATTTATCAAACAAAATAATTTATTTTTCGTCAAAGAACAAGATAAATACTTGTGTGAATAAATACAAATTCCAAATAAAATCTATAATTCAATAATATAGAATTGCTCGCTGGCCAATATTTGAGTTGGTATCAAATATTGTTTTCAGTTTTTTGCTCACAACGACCTTGACTTATCAAGTAAGGGATGCCACCTGCATTCCCCTCTTTTTAGAAACATCTTTTTAAACAATTATTATTTTACTATTTACTACTACCAGAGAAAATTATTTATTTTAAGTTAATAAATAATCATAATTATTACGATCCTTTTAATTTGACCATCATTTTAGGAAACTAAGAATATAAGCTTATCTCTACCCAATTTGTTTGCTCTCTAAATATTAAAAATAAAACAATTTAAACTGTCTAATTAATTTCTTTATTTAAACTTTCTTATTTCTGTATTGAGTTTGAACGTAAGGTACAAAAATAAAATAATGTATTCAAAAAAGCCTTTTATAATATTTTAATTTACAACAGTTTTTTCTATCTTGTTATTTATTATCTTTAGTCCACATTCTATAGTTGGAAAATATACAGCATAACTAATGTAGTTTGCCAGTTGATATTTTACACTATTGGTAACATAGTATAGTACTTGCCGAAAGTTTTTAGTTTTTTTATACAACGTCGCAGAAAGATTGAAAGTATTCCCCTTTGGGATATGTACGATGGTATCAGCAAAGAAGAAATACGGAGTAGAATTGTTCAATCAAAGAGCGCACTTAACAGGAAGAAGAATCTATTTACATCCAGAAATATAAAACAACTCTTAAAGATGTAACTATGGAGTGTGGCTCTGTACTGTAGTGAAACATAGATAAAAGGGAGGCAGAGATGAAGAAGTTGATGGCTTTCGAGGCATGGTGCTGGAAACAAATTTTGGAAATCAGTTGGGTAACAAATGAAAAGGTATGCCAAAGAGCAGGAGAAGAAAAAAACATTTATTAAGAACTGAAAAACAAGATGAGTAAATCAATAAATGTTCTTAGACAGACAGTCCAGACAGACAGTCCTACTGGCAAGTTATCAGAGGAACAATGGAAGAGAAAAGCATGAGAGGAAGACCACCACTTGCATACATTACATAGATGATGTGAAACACTAATACAGCATCATATTCTGAATTAAATGTGTGTGGAGAATCAGCCCTAAGGTTTCCTCTTGAAGGTTTTACAAATTATTTTATCTGTGGAATTAAACAGGCATCTTCTCCCTACTATACTAATTATGTGAATGTGTGAGTTTTGTAAACATATATGACAACATAATATGCAGATTATGTTTAATATTTACTATAAAGTCAATCACATTTGAATTTTTTTATGTTGATTGATTTTACAGCAACAAACAATGAAAAAGTATGGAGAAGAAGAAGAAGACAACCACCTTGTTTCATTGTTGGTAGCTATCAGTGTAAGTTAAAATTAATTTATCTGAATTCAATCTTATTGAAATTGCTAGCTGGAGTGGCAGAAGGAGAGATTGATCTATCCAGCAGTGGTACAACATTACTTCAAGATGCTCTTTATGTCCTGTCTTGTGATGAGATAAGATTAGCTCAGCTGCGACCAGCGTCCAAGGAGGCTGATGATGACGACGATAGTGCAGGAGGGGAAATGGCAGTTGCTGAAGCCATTCACAGTTTAGCTCGCAAGACATTGGTGTCCCAGGTTTGTTAAAAATTAGGTACTTATTTGAAGATTATAATTATTTTAAACGAACAATCTGATAATTAGCACTGCCATGGTTTAGTGTTATAGAAATATTTTCTTCTTCATGAAGTATATGTTTTAATCCTTCTGAGAGGGAATTATTTCTGTATGTCTTAGTTTATATTTTATTGTTTTTATTTAAATGTTTTTGCATGCCTTTTTATATTTCCAGTTATTTTAATTTCCTTTAATGTCCTGTACACTTATGACAATTCTAAATAAATAAAAAAATAGTTGATTAAAAAAACAAGAAAAACTTGTCCTCTTCTTATTATTAATGAAAATTTTCAATAAAAACACGTAGTCCATGCTACTATAGTAGAAACAATTTTGTAAAAACTTCCTTAGCCAGCAACTTTTGCCAGAATAATGAGGTTCAAAAAAGTTCTTGATTCCTGTTTTAAGAGTTGACCATTGTATGCACAAGAAAAATTTTTAGAATATGATTTAAGTGAATTGCATTTTTAATTATTAAATTAAAACTAAAGATTCAACTAATATTGACCTATATAAAGTTGTATCATTGTATTCAATTACCTGACAATTTTATACTTTTGTACTATAACAAGTTGATTCAATATTGCATATTGCATTATGACAATAAGATTGCATTTTAGTCATATTACATAGCAAATTTACATCTGTTTTATTGTAGTAACTTAAATTAATCTAAATAATTTAATGTTTGTAAAAAATAACCCTCTGTACATTTTAAAAAGCATCAATAGCACACAAATAAAATGCCTATTTATTCCAATTTATATTTATCTCCACATGGTTAAATCTGGATATTTCTGTCTGTATAGGTTGTGAAGAAAAATGTGATTGAAAATATTGTGCCAATTTTCATAAAACTAAAACACAAGCTGAAACAGATGAAGTCTTGTTTGGTGCGAGACCTGATGGCTTGTTTGCGAGAACTCATGAAAGACTACAAGACTGAGGTGAGTTATAATCTGTCATGAGTTAGGTGTGTGAGCTTGATCTGGTTGTTGGTCTTATTTATTTTATGAGTAAAATATTGATAGATTTGATTATCAAAGACATAACATGTAGTCATAGAAGATTCTATGGGTTACTGTTAGTATTATTTATTTTGGAAAATATAACTTATTATGTACAGTATAATAATATATACAGAGTGAGTTTTATGTCCTGGCACACCTGGATATAATTTAAACGGCCCGAGATATCTATGTGAAACCTTGACCCTACCTATTATAACATATTTTCTTAATTTTTCAATTTGTGGAAATTTTGCCCCCCTTTTCTAAAGGGGGGTAAAGGGGGACAACTAAACATTTTCAAATACAAACCCCTATCATGTGACCCCTCATTTCAAAGGGAATAAAAAATGAAATCCAATAATGCAAACCAGAGGTCTCTACGTTTAGTTTAACAGATTTTATGACAAATTTATAATAATAAAATCAGTAACTGTCTTGTCCTGTTTATCGTAACATGAGTCAACATGCTTTGGAATTTCCCTTGTTCTTATCTTACCGGTTGCAACAATCTACTGTTGACTTTCTCTTTACTACTCACTTGCATTTCATGAGCTGATTGGTTAAGTTGCTATAAACAACATCAGTTTAAGGTTATTTTTCTGACAAATAGTGTTACTTATTTTATTTCTACATGGAGAATTCTGAGTTTGAAAGAATTACTGTGTTAATGATGAGAGGTTATGGAGAACGTATGAGATCATACTCTGAAGTAGCAGAATTATTCAATGAGGAATTTCCTAACCGGAACAATCCCATAACTAGATTTACGGTGGCAAGAATTGTTCAACGGTTAATGATGCTCATTCTGTAAAGGATAGACCCAAGCAGGAAGGGCTCCTGTAATTGACGAGGAGAAATCATTAGATGTTATGCAGTCCTTTGTTGAATATCCCCACATATCTACGAGAAGAGCTGCTTTGGAGCACGACATTAGCCCAATCTTCGGTAAGAAAAATTCTTAAATGTAATAAATTCAAACCTTGTAAAGTCAAACTAGTGCAAGAGCTTGGTGAAGATGACTATGACCGTAGGGTTGAATTTTGTGATATAATGATGGGCAAAACTAGACGCTGAACCTGAGTTACTGAACAGAATCCTTTTTAGTGACGAAGCAACTTTTCATGACCATCGGTGCCATCAATCGGCATAATTGTCGTTACTGGGCAGATAACAATCCACACTGGTATGTAAAGGCCATACACAACGCCCTTCAAAAGTTAATGTTTGGGCAGGAATAGTTGATCACCGCTTAGTCGGTCCATTTATAATTGATGGAAATTTAAATTCTGTGAAGTATTTAGATATACTTGAAAACCAGATTGTGCCTGCACTCCAAAATATGTTTGGACAAGAAGCTGATAACATTTGGTTACAACAAGATGGCGCACCACCACACTATGGTCTTGAAGTACGACAATATCTAAATAATGTCTTCCCAAGAAGGTGGATAGGCCGAAGGGGCGCTGTGGAATGGCCAGCAAGGTCTCCTGACCTTAACCCACTTGATTACTTTTTTTGGGGCTACATGAAATATCTGGTGTACAAAACAAGGCCAATTGACGTCCATGACTTAACGCAAAGAATTTTGAACTTATCTCAAACAATTCCTAGATATAATTTCTTGAATGCTGTCACAAGTTTTTACACACGTCTAGCACACTGTCAAACAGCCGAAGGTGAACAGTTTGAACACCTGCTACATTAAAACAGGTAACTGTTTTTAGAATTTGCGATAGTGTTGACTCATGTTACGATAAACAGGACAAGACAGTTACTGATTTTATTATAAAAATTTGTCATAAAATCTGTTAAAATAAACGTAGAGACCTCTAGTTTGCATTATTGGATTTCTTTTTTTATTCCCTTTAAAATGAGGGGTCACATGATAGGGGTTTGTATTTGAAAATGTTTAGTTGTCCCCCTTTACCCCCTTTAGAAAAGGGGGGGAAAATTTTCAACAACTTGAAAATTAATAAATATGTTATAATAGGTAGGGTCAAGGTTTCACATAGATATCTCGGGCCGTTTAAATTATATCCAGTTGTGCCAGGACATAAAACTCACTCTGTATATATCTTTAATGGGAGTGTATTTTGTTATAAGGAAATTGTTTCGTGATAATCGTGTTTGAGATGCTAAATTCCTGTCATTAAACATTAACGTAGCGTTCATATAAACTTTGTTTGTTTAATGATACATTTTGTGTGATACAGTTATAATTACACTCTTTATTTTACTTTTAATTAAGCATTAGCTTTTTATTAAAATATTCATTAAAATTACTTCTGATTGTGATATTTGTTTTATAACTACAATATATTTTTACTAGTGATGTGTAGGAATGACTTTTCAAACTAAACTAAAAATTAATTCCTAAATCAAAATTGTATAAATTTAATAATTTTAAAATAATTATTTGTATAAAACAAAAGTACTATTTTATCAATTGTTTGTTATATTACTTACTGTCAGAGTTGGAATAACTTCTGCAATTAATGTGGTATGGTAGTTGAATTTGTTTAAAACATATGTTTACTTTTAAACCAATCAATAAAGCTAGTAGATAATGAAACCTTTATAATTGTTTTCTATATAAACTTGATTGTGTTGAAACTTATGCTTTTAAATTTGTGATTTAATATTTGTTTATCTGTTTTCTTAATTTGACCAAAAACCTTTGTGCTAAAAAGTTTTTGAGTGGATTTGTTTGTTGTTTCTAAATGATTGAAATATTTTTTGTTCACATTTAACATGCATTGGAGGATCTTTGACATAAAATGGATTTTTTTACCTCGCTTTTTAATATAGGTTTTTCTGCCCGAGTTTAGCATGATGAAGGAGGAGATTTTTCAGTTCTTTGTTGTGTTTTTCGGTTGGGTCGAAGTCAAGTTTTTGTAGGTTGAAGAATCGGATCATGGCCCCTTCCTATGCCAACCTGTTCATGGGGAAATCGGAGAAGACTTTCCTTCAAAAACAATCCGTCCAACCCCTCTGCTGGCTCCGTTTTATCGATGATATTTTCATGATCTGGACTAACTCCAAAACCAATCTTGAAACCTTTCTTCAAAGCCTACAAAACTTTTCATCCCTGAATTTCACCTGGCAATCCTCTTCTGAACGCATAGTCTTCCTTGATGTTGAAATTGGATTGGAGGATGGTGTCCTTCAAACTTATATTCACATCAAACCTACCAATAAACAACAATACCTTCACTATACCAGCTGTCACCCCAACAACACTAAACACTCCCTACCCTATAGCCTAGCCACTCATGCCAAACGTATCATTTCCTCTCCCAGAAACCTAAATAAACACAATAACCAACTTGTCAGTGCATTCCAAAAGAGAGGTTACCCTAACAACCTTATTAAAAACCAAATCTTTTTAGCCCCAGTCCCAAAACCAAACCCAAACGAGAAGTAGTTCCCAGTGCTTACCCCTTGCCTTACTAGTTACTAATTACCACCATGGCCTACAGAAACTCAACCAAATCCTGAAAGATGGCTTCAACATCTTAAAAGCTTCCCCCCACACCAAAGATCTCCCCTCCTACTGTGACTTTCAGCAAAACAAAAACCTCCGCCAAATCCTGGTCCATCCCAAGTTACCTGATCCCAACATCCTGACCTGTCCTAAAGACCAGCAACCACCCAGTTCTAATCCTTGTAACAAGAAATCTTGTAAAACCTGCCCTATTCACCCCCCAGCCACATCTTTTACCAGTTCCACTACCTCTTTAACACGTTGACTGCGGACTACTTCTTTATACGTAGTGGTGGCGCTGCGAGCGTAGCGGTCTACTTCTAAAGAGTACCCCTCCCGCTTCAACGATATTGGTTCAGGGTGAGGCTAGCCATTGCCCGGGAACCTTGTGCCACTCACCGCTTGTTGTGCCGTTCTTTGTGTGCATTTTGGTGCGGACAATTTAGAAATAGTCCACTACCCGCGCAGCGCCACCACTACGTATAAAGAAGTAGTCCGCAGTCAATGTGTTAACCTACAAGACTCCTGTGATTCCACCAATTTAATTTATCAACTCCAGTGCCAGCACACTGTCCTGCCCAATATTCACCTTACCAGTGAAACCCTTCGAAAATGCATGATGGCCATAGACATGATCGCAAATTCCAAAATCCTGAAAAACCTGTATCTGCCCATACTCTTCTCCACAAACAAAATTTTGATCAGTGTTACAGGACTAAAGTAATTAGATCTCTTCCTTCCCATGCCAATAGTTCCCAACTCCGAAGGATGGAATTAGCACACCAATGGATAACAAAATCCCGTACCTACCTAATCTGAACATAAGATAGACCTCTTCTCAACCCCTTCCCCATCAGCAAACTTCATATGTATACCTAGTGAAAAAAATCTGCATCAATACCTGAGTGTTGCTCTATGAATGTGCAACCCCCACCACTGCCACCTACCCAGCAATAGTGGAAGCCATGTCAGTCTCTCTCTCTTTACTCACCTGAAGTGGCACAGAAAATTTGTGTGATTTTTTGTTTCTTTTGTGTATGTTACTACTACTCTGGTGTTAGTGAACATGTCTCCTAAGGTTAGTTTGCTGATGTCCTATCTCTCCAATTTACTAATTCCTGGCTGGCCTAGTGCCCTTAAACCTAACCTAGTATTGTTAGAAAGTCATCTATGCCTATCAACAACAAGCATCTCAGTATTGTAAGAAAGTCATCCATGCCTATCAACAACAAGCACCCCTGAATGTAAGAAAGTTACTCATACCTATCAACAACAAGCATCTCAGTATTGTAAGAAATTAGTATATTGGAGAGATAGGACATCAGCAAACTTACCTTAGAAGACAAGTTCACTAACACCAGAGTAGTAGTAACATACACAAAATAAACACATAATCACAAATTTTCAATGCCACTGGCACTTTCTTCAGATGAGTAGAGAGAGCGCCTTTAATTTACTTTCTCTCTACTCACCTGAAGAAAGTGCCAGTGGCATTGCAAATTTGTGTGATTATGTGTTTATTTTGTGTATGTTACTACTACTACTCTGGTCTTCTAAGGTAAGTTTGCTGATGTCCTATCTCTCAAATATACTACGAGGCGTGTTTTTAAAGTAAGTACCGTTTTGGAATCCCGCCGCTGTAGCGCTGCGGTCGGCGTTCAGCGCATGCGTGCTGGGTACTACTATCTATTAGCGAGCCACAGCCGCCGTTACGGTTCCAATCTACTGTATTAAGGTCACTTATGACTGTTTTAAATTCCTCCTCCGATTAAAAATGCTGCCGACTGTGAATTATGCGCTGTGTACATTTTCATAACGCTAAGGGTGTGGAAGCAGCTGATACTCATCGTGAGTCTGTCACAGTTACAATAAATTTGGTTTCAAAAATCATAACCATCACGATTCTAATAGTCTTAGGAATGTGAGAGAACTGGTTAAACATTTTTTGTGTGATTCTCATCAAACGTTTGTTTTTTGTGATTTTTGTGATGTCAGCATTATGTACACAGCGCATAATTCACAGTCGGCAGCATTTTTAATCGGAGGAGGAATTTAAAACAGTCATAAGTGACCTTAATACAGTAGATTGGAACCGTAACGGCGGCTGTGGCTCGCTAATAGATAGTAGTACCCAGCACGCATGCGCTGAACGCCGACCGCAGCGCTACAGCGGCGGGATTCCAAAACGGTACTTACTTTAAAAACACGCCTCGTAGTATATTTGAGAGATAGGACATCAGCAAACTTACCTTAGAAGACCAGAGTAGTAGTAGTAACATACACAAAATAAACACATAATCACACACATTTGCAATGCCACTGGCACTTTCTTCAGGTGAGTAGAGAGAAAGTAAATTAAAGGCGCTCTCTTTACTCATCTGAAGAAAGTGCCAGTGGCATTGAAAATTTGTGATTATGTGTTTATTTTGTGTATGTTACTACTACTCTGGTGTTAGTGCACTTGTCTTCTAAGGTAAGTTTGCTGATGTCCTATCTCTCCAATATACTAATTTCTTACAATACTGAGATGCTTGTTGTTGATAGGTATGAGTAACTTTCTTACATTCAGGGGTGCTTGTTGTTGATAGGCATGGATGACTTTCTTACAATACTGAGATGCTTGTTGTTGATAGGCATAGATGACTTTCTAACAATACTAGGTTAGGTTTAAGGGCACTAGGCCAGCCAGGAATTAGTAAATTGGAGAGATAGGACATCAGCAAACTAACCTTAGGAGACATGTTCACTAACACCAGAGTAGTAGTAACATACACAAAAGAAACAAAAAATCACACAAATTTTCTGTGCCACTTCAGGTGAGTAAAGAGAGAGAGACTGACATGGCTTCCACTATTGCTGGGTAGGTGGCAGTGGTGGGGGTTGCACATTCATAGAGCAACACTCAGGTATTGATGCAGTTTTTTTTCACTAGGTATACATATGAAGTTTGCTGATGGGGAAGGGGTTGAGAAGAGGTCTATCTTATGTTCAGATTAGGTAGGTACGGGATTTTGTTATCCATTGGTGTGCTAATTCCATCCTTCGGAGTTGGGAACTATTGGCATGGGAAGGAAGAGATCTAATTACTTTAGTCCTGTAACACTGATCAAAATTTTGTTTGTGGAGAAGAGTATGGGCAGATACAGGTTTTTCAGGATTTTGGAATTTGCGATCATGTCTATGGCCATTCATGCATTTTCGAAGGGTTTCACTGGTAAGGTGAATATTGGGCAGGACAGTGTGCTGGCACTGGAGTTGATAAATTAAATTGGTGGAATCACAGGAGTCTTGTAGGTTAACACATTGACTGCGGACTACTTCTTTATACGTAGTGGTGGCGCTGCGCGGGTAGTGGACTATTTCTAAATTGTCCGCACCAAAATGCACACAAAGAACGGCACAACAAGCGGTGAGTGGCACAAGGTTCCCGGGCAATGGCTAGCCTCACCCTGAACCAATATCGTTGAAGCGGGAGGGGTACTTCTTTAGAAGTAGACCGCTACGCTCGCAGCGCCACCACTACGTATAAAGAAGTAGTCCGCAGTCAATGTGTTAAAGAGGTAGTGGAACTGGTAAAAGATGTGGCTGGGGGGTGAATAGGGCAGGTTTTACAAGATTTCTTGTTACAAGGATTAGAACTGGGTGGTTGCTGGTCTTTAGGACAGGTCAGGATGTTGGGATCAGGTAACTTGGGATGGACCAGGATTTGGCGGAGGTTTTTGTTTTGCTGAAAGTCACAGTAGGAGGGGAGATCTTTGGTGTGGGGGGAAGCTTTTAAGATGTTGAAGCCATCTTTCAGGATTTGGTTGAGTTTCTGTAGGCCATGGTGGTAATTAGTAACTAGTAAGGCAAGGGGTAAGCACTGGGAACTACTTCTCGTTTGGGTTTGGTTTTGGGACTGGGCTAAAAAGATTTGGTTTTTATTAAGGTTGTTAGGGTAACCTCTCTTTTGGAATGCACTGACAAGTTGGTTATTGTGTTTATTTAGGTTTCTGGGAGAGGAAATGATACGTTTGGCATGAGTGGCTAGGCTATAGGGTAGGGAGTGTTTAGTGTTGTTGGGGTGACAGCTGGTATAGTGAAGGTATTGTTGTTTATTGGTAGGTTTGATGTGAATATAAGTTTGAAGGACACCATCCTCCAATCCAATTTCAACATCAAGGAAGACTATGCGTTCAGAAGGGGATTGCCAGGTGAAATTCAGGGATGAAAAGTTTTGTAGGCTTTGAAGAAAGGTTTCAAGATTGGTTTTGGAGTTAGTCCAGATCATGAAAATATCATCGATAAAACGGAGCCAGCAGAGGGGTTGGACGGATTGTTTTTGAAGGAAAGTCTTCTCCGATTTCCCCATGAACAGGTTGGCATAGGAAGGGGCCATGATCCGATTCTTCAACCTACAAAAACTTGACTTCGACCCAACCGAAAAACACAACAAAGAACTGAAAAATCTCCTCCTTCATCATGCTAAACTCGGGCAGAAAAACCTATATTAAAAAGCGAGGTAAAAAAATCCATTTTATGTCAAAGATCCTCCAATGCATGTTAAATGTGAACAAAAAATATTTCAATCATTTAGAAACAACAAACAAATCCACTCAAAAACTTTTTAGCACAAAGGTTTTTGGTCAAATTAAGAAAACAGATAAACAAATATTAAATCACAAATTTAAAAGCATAAGTTTCAACACAATCAAGTTTATATAGAAAACAATTATAAAGGTTTCATTATCTACTAGCTTTATTGATTGGTTTAAAAGTAAACATATGTTTTAAACAAATTCAACTACCATACCACATTAATTGCAGAAGTTATTCCAACTCTGACAGTAAGTAATATAACAAACAATTGATAAAATAGTACTTTTGTTTTATACAAATAATTATTTTAAAATTATTAAATTTATACAATTTTGATTTAGGAATTAATTTTTAGTTTAGTTTGAAAAAGTCATTCCTACACATCACTAGTAAAAATATATTGTAGTTATAAAACAAATATCACAATCAGAAGTAATTTAATGAATATTTTAATAAAAAGCTAATGCTTAATTAAAAGTAAAATAAAGAGTGTAATTATAACTGTATCACACAAAATGTATCATTAAACAAACAAAGTTTATACGAACGCTACGTTAATGTTTAATGACAGGAATTTAGCATCTCAAACACGATTATCACGAAACAATTTCCTTGTAACAAAATACACTCCCATTAAAGATATATACAGAGTGAGTTTTATGTCCTGGCACAACTGGATATAATTTAAACGGCCCGAGATATCTATGTGAAACCTTGACCCTACCTATTATAACATATTTTATTAATTTTTCAAGTTGTTGAAAATTTTGCCCCCCTTTTCTAAAGGGGGGTAAAGGGGGACAACTAAACATTTTCAAATACAAACCCCTATCATGTGACCCCTCATTTTAAAGGGAATAAAAAAAGAAATCCAATAATGCAAACTAGAGGTCTCTACGTTTATTTTAACAGATTTTATGACAAATTTATAATAATAAAATCAGTAACTGTCTTGTCCTGTTTATCGTAACATGAGTCAACACTATCGCAAATTCTAAAAACAGTTACCTGTTTTAATGTAGCAGGTGTTCAAACTGTTCACCTTCGGCTGTTTGACAGTGTGCTAGACGTGTGTAAAAACTTGTGACAGCATTCAAGAAATTATATCTAGGAATTGTTTGAGATAAGTTCAAAATTCTTTGCGTTAAGTCATGGACGTCAATTGGCCTTGTTTTGTACACCAGATATTTCATGTAGCCCCAAAAAAAGTAATCAAGTGGGTTAAGGTCAGGAGACCTTGCTGGCCATTCCACAGCGCCCCTTCGGCCTATCCACCTTCTTGGGAAGACATTATTTAGATATTGTCGTACTTCAAGACCATAGTGTGGTGGTGCGCCATCTTGTTGTAACCAAATGTTATCAGCTTCTTGTCCAAACATATTTTGGAGTGCAGGCACAATCTGGTTTTCAAGTATATCTAAATACTTCACAGAATTTAAATTTCCATCAATTATAAATGGACCGACTAAGCGGTGATCAACTATTCCTGCCCAAACATTAACTTTTGAAGGGCGTTGTGTATGGGCCTTTACATACCAGTGTGGATTGTTATCTGCCCAGTAACGACAATTATGCCGATTGATGGCACCGATGGTCATGAAAGTTGCTTCGTCACTAAAAAGGATTCTGTTCAGTAACTCAGGTTCAGCGTCTAGTTTGCCCATCATTATATCACAAAATTCAACCCTACGGTCATAGTCATCTTCACCAAGCTCTTGCACTAGTTTGACTTTACAAGGTTTGAATTTATTACATTTAAGAATTTTTCTTACCGAAGATTGGCTAATGTCGTGCTCCAAAGCAGCTCTTCTCGTAGATATGTGGGGATATTCAACAAAGGACTGCATAACATCTAATGATTTCTCCTCGTCAATTACAGGAGCCCTTCCTGGCTTGGGTCTATCCTTTACAGAAT
This sequence comes from Stictocephala bisonia, assembly GCA_035578905.1. Taxonomy (NCBI): domain Eukaryota; kingdom Metazoa; phylum Arthropoda; class Insecta; order Hemiptera; family Membracidae; genus Stictocephala; species Stictocephala bisonia. Next base: position 243,038 of record JAQJVL010000367.1, on the reverse strand, counting down.
GAGCATCATTAAACCGTTGAACAATTCTTGCCACCGTAAATCTAGTTATGGGATTGTTCCGGTTAGGAAATTCCTCATTGAATAATTCTGCTACTTCAGCGTATGATCTCATACGTTCTCCATAACCTCTCATCATTAACACAGTAATTCTTTCAAACTCAGAATTCTCCATGTAGAAATAAAATAAGTAACACTATTTGTCAGAAAAATAACCTTAAACTGATGTTGTTTATAGCAACTTAACCAATCAGCTCATGAAATGCAAGTGAGTAGTAAAGAGAAAGTCAACAGTAGATTGTTGCAACCGGTAAGATAAGAACAAGGGAAATTCCAAAGCATGTTGACTCATGTTACGATAAACAGGACAAGACAGTTACTGATTTTATTATTATAAATTTGTCATAAAATCTGTTAAACTAAACGTAGAGACCTCTGGTTTGCATTATTGGATTTCATTTTTTATTCCCTTTGAAATGAGGGGTCACATGATAGGGGTTTGTATTTGAAAATGTTTAGTTGTCCCCCTTTACCCCCCTTTAGAAAAGGGGGGCAAAATTTTCAACAACTTGAAAAATTAAGAAAATATGTTATAATAGGTAGGGTCAAGGTTTCACATAGATATCTCGGGCCGTTTAAATTATATCCAGTTGTGCCAGGACATAAAACTCACTCTGTATATATCTTTAATGGGAGTGTATTTTGTTACAAGGAAATTGTTTCGTGATAATCGTGTTTGAGATGCTAAATTCCTGTCATTAAACATTAACGTAGCGTTCATATAAACTTTGTTTGTTTAATGATACATTTTGTGTGATACAGTTATAATTACACTCTTTATTTTACTTTTAATTAAGCATTAGCTTTTTATTAAAATATTCATTAAATTACTTCTGATTGTGATATTTGTTTTATAACTACAATATATTTTTACTAGTGATGTGTAGGAATGACTTTTTCAAACTAAACTAAAAATTAATTCCTAAATCAAAATTGTATAAATTTAATAATTTTAAAATAATTATTTGTATAAAACAAAAGTACTATTTTATCAATTGTTTGTTATATTACTTACTGTCAGAGTTGGAATAACTTCTGCAATTAATGTGGTATGGTAGTTGAATTTGTTTAAAACATATGTTTACTTTTAAACCAATCAATAAAGCTAGTAGATAATGAAACCTTTATAATTGTTTTCTATATAAACTTGATTGTGTTGAAACTTATGCTTTTAAATTTGTGATTTAATATTTGTTTATCTGTTTTCTTAATTTGACCAAAAACCTTTGTGCTAAAAAGTTTTTGAGTGGATTTGTTTGTTGTTTCTAAATGATTGAAATATTTTTTGTTCACATTTAACATGCATTGGAGGATCTTTGACATAAAATGGATTTTTTTACCTCGCTTTTTAATATAGGTTTTTCTGCCCGAGTTTAGCATGATGAAGGAGGAGATTTTTCAGTTCTTTGTTGTGTTTTTCGGTTGGGTCGAAGTCAAGTTTTTGTAGGTTTGAGACCCATCCCCCCACCAAAGCTGGTAAGCGTGCCAACCGGGGATGGCTCAAAACAAGTCGAGCGATGGGATCACGGGTGGCAGTTGGAGGGTCAAAATAACACTCGGCAGCTGAGCAAAACTAGTTTATTACCAAAAAAATCAACAAATAAGCAAAACTTGGCAGGCAGAAGGCCAAAACAAAATTAGGCAGAAGGCCACAATATTAACGGGCAGAAGGCCCCAATATAAATTAGCACTTAAATCAATAACCATGAACACTAAATTAACAAGATACAACACATAAACTACAGAAACAACAAACTCCACAAATACCAAAATTTAACAATCAATTTTTGTATGGCCTATCTGCAGTTTGGCCTGAGACTCCCAAAACGTAAGGAAAATTTATTAACAAAATTTAAAAGGTGACAAACTTAGAAACAAATTTAGATAACCCCAAATAAAAGTGAAAATTTAGAAAACGTCTGGAAAACAACAATTAAACCGCCAATTTAGCCCACATATCCCTTGATTCCACCGAGGCCAGGGAGTAAGCCGGCATCCCTGGGCAGCTCCGAATTGAAGTTAAGCAAAAGCACAATAATCCCCTTTTGGTGAGTTTAAAAATTAAATAATTTAAAAGAAAATATAACCCGGTACCGTTCTATTATCCCCTGACATCAATAATACAATTAACAACGAAAAAATAAATAACAACTAGGCCTAAACATATAAATAAATAACAACATGGTTTAACAATGGGGACCTAACCAATATAAAATTTAAAAACTATAACAAAAATAAACTACGTAAAGATTAACCATAACAAATAAACTAACTAAATAAATAACAATAAATATAAACTTTTCCTTTTTTTTTTTTTTTTTAAATTTTAAATATATATCTCTGGCAATGTCCCCATGGCTGTTTCATACACTCTGTCCAAAGTTAGGCCTAGGCCACATACAGTTCCATAAACATTTTTTTTTTCTTCTTTTATATTTCATGATTTTTTCTTTTTATTTCTTTTTTTTTTTTTTTAAATCACCAGAACCCCTCAGCTCAGCCGCCGGGAAAAAAAAAATGGACAGAACTGACCTGAGGACTGAAGAACTCTACCCAAAGCTGTAGAGAGGGTAGCGGGCGAAACTAGGCTCCAGCATGGTCCTCAGGCCAGGCTAGCAGAGCAGATGGTCGACAATCCCCGGACGGCAGGCCGAGGGCTGAACGTCCCACTCGAGGACCCTGGACTGTAGGGCAACACCACAGCCATTAAAAATAGAACAGCCAAACCCTTTTACAAAAAGAATACCCATAACAACTAATAAACATGAAATGGCAAAACAAAACAAGAAAAGACAAAATTATACATGATTAACACACTAGAAAATTAAAAGATCTATTTTTAGGCTATGAAAATTTAGGTTGGAAACTCAGATCTAAGACGAATTACAGATTAACAAATTATCAAAGAATTAATTACGTATATGGACTTAAAAAATGACAAACTGAATACTAGGCCATGGATACATGAGTAATAGTTATAACCTGAAAAGCAAATTACACCGATAGGCTAGGTTATTGTCAATGAACAGAAAATATGGTAAATCGGTAACTACAACTGTAAAAAGGCTCAATAAACATCATACAGAATTACAATTGAAAATAAAACAAGATATAATAAAGCAATTACTGGTAAACCTGTAACCTGGAGCACATGGCTCAAACATAGGTTAACTAAACTAGACAAAGAAAATACAAATTTAACAAAACCCTAAAACACAAGCAAGAACGATTAATATGATGGAAACAAATATTCTCACCAAAAGGGTGATTAAATATTAGAAATTTACAAAATGAACACTTACGTTACAGTGTCTCTCAGCCACGCATAGTTAAGTTGATCGGCAGCACAAGACAAATGAAGACAGGCCAACCTCACCGAAGCTGCTGGAACACGGAACGAAACGGAACCGGGCCAACGACCACCAACTTACGCAAAATGCAGAGCGTGAGCGAACTCAGGCAGCCTGGCAGACAACGACGAAAAAAGCGAAAAATGTACCGGTCAAAACGACCCGGTACAACCTCCCTCTGCAAAACCTCAACACACCCAGGCAGGGGAGAACTCGGTACCTCTCACATGCCATTAGGCTTGTGATGGATTATCGGAGGCTCAACGCTAAGGTCGCTATTGACTCGGTACCTCTGCCTGATTTGCATTCTGCGTTTGATTGGTTCGGTAAGGCCAAGTTTTTCAGTGTTTTTGATTTGAACCAGGCCTACCATCAGATTCCATTGAAGAAGGAATCACGGCCCATGACTAGCTTCTGTGTTCCCTGGAATCTTTACCAGTTCACTAGGGTTCCTATGGGTCTTGCTGTGGGTGCCCAGACTCTTACTCGTCTGCTTGATTCCATCTTCCATGATGTGAAGTTCAAGTTTGTTTTCAATTACCTGGACGATCTTCTTGTCTACAGTGAGACTTTCGGGGAACACATGCAACATCTGGAGGAAGTTCTTAGTCGCCTCAAATCAGCTGGCCTTACCGTCAATCCAGAGAAAGTCACTTTTGCTCGTCCTGAGATTTCTTTTCTGGGTCATCTTATCTCTTCTCGAGGCGTCTGCATAGATCCTGCGAGGACCCAGGGCATTCGGGATTTTCCTCCTCCCAGAGATGCCAAGGGGATTGCCCGTTTTGTGGGGATGGTGAATTTTTACCGTCGCTTCATCCCTAACGTGGCCAAGCTTGCTGCCCCGTTGAACGAGCTGCGTAAGAAAGGTGTCCCTTTTGTGTGGGGCCAAGCTCAGCAGACTGCCTTTGATGCTCTCAAGGAGGCTATCATGCAACCTCCTGTCCTGCGTATGCCTGATTTCAGCAGAGAATTTATTCTTCAGACTGATGCCTCCTCCTCCGCCATTGCTGCTGTTCTTTCTCAGGAGTTTGATGGGGTCAGGCAGCCCATCGCTTTTGCTTCGAGGACGTTGTCTCACCAGGAAAGGAAAGCTTCTTCCATCTATGAGTTAGAGTGCCTGGCTGTTGTCTTTGGTACGGACAAGTTTCGGCGTTTCTTGGAACACGCTGAGTTCTTGCTGGAGACAGACAATCAGGCACTGTCTTGGCTTCTTGCCCATCCCAGACAGCTCGGGAAAATTGGTCGCTGGGTGGTCAAAATTTCTGCCTTTAAGTTCCGAGTCCAACATCTTAGGGGTACCCAGAATGTCATCGCGGATGCTCTTTCCCGCATGTATCACGAACCCAGTGATCCACCTACTGAGGCTGTTGCTCAGTGTGGTGCTGTCCTTCTGGATTTTCCTCTGGCTTTTGACGACCTACTGTCCCATCAGCAGAAAGATCCTGAGCTGTCAGTCATCTTAGGTGAGCTTCAAGAGGGAGGTGCCCACCCTCCCTATTTTCTGTCCAAAGGGGTCCTCTGTTGCCGTCCTCGTCAGAGGGGTGAACCCCGTGTAGTGCTGCCTAGTCATCTAGTACCGATGGTCTTTCAATATTATCACTCTTCTCTTGTGGGCGGTCATCTTGGCATTCATAAGACCATCGCTAAGATTCGTAGGTACTTCATCTGGAAGGGCATGGACCGGGATGTTGCTGGCAGGGTGCGGGCTTGTCACCTGTGCTCTCTCAGCAAGCCTAGTCAGAATGCAAGGTTAGGGTTGTTATCTTCTGAGGTGGCCGAGCGTCCTTTTGAGAAGGTGTTCATTGACTACGTGGGTCCTTTTCCCCGTAGCAAGTCAGGTAGCTCCTACCTACTTGTTTGTGTGGATGCTTTCTCGAAGTTTGTTTGGCTTTTCCCACTTCGGAGTGCTACGGCTAAGCTCACCATCCGTGCTCTCCAGTCCCAACTCTTCCAGCACTTTGGTGTGCCTTCCACTCTTGTGTCCGACAACGGTAGCCAGTTTACCTCCCATGAGTTTCGTAGGTTCTGTTTTGGCAATGGTATCAGGCATGTGACTACCTCTCCTTATTACCCACAGCCTTCTCATGCAGAGCGGTTCAACCGCAATCTTCGGTCTGCCCTTATTACTTTCCATGCTGAGAAGCAGAACACCTGGGATGAGAGTCTCTCTTGGCTCCAGCTTGCTTTTAATTCTTCCAAGCATGAGAGTCACAATGCCACTCCCTTCGAGATTCTACATGGCTACCCTCCTAACAACCCTTTGTCCAACTTGTGGAGGTTAGAGGATCTTCTACCTACGCCAGGTGCCACTGACGTAGTGTCCACGTGGCGGGCTGCTCGGCGCAACCTGCTACGTGCTAGAGAGAGAGTAAGGAGGAGTTATGATAAGGGTCGTACTCCTAACCCTTTTCAGGTTGGAGATCTGGTTCTTTGTCAGGCTCACCCGGTCAGTTCGGCCGCGGAACGAAGAGCTGCCAAGTTGTGCTATCGGTGGTCTGGTCCCCACCGCATCGACAGGTTTTTGTCACCGGTGACTGCTCTGCTGGTTGATCCCCAGTCAGGCAGGGTGTTCAGGAAAGCCCATGTGTCCCAGCTTAAGGCTTTCCGGGGAACGGTTGATCCAGGAGTTGGTGTTCCTGGGGGTTTCTTGGGGCAAAGAGATTGATCACCTCTGCGCCCTAGGTGGCTGTTCTGAGAGAGTCTCCTTTCTCTCTTTTCTGGTCGGGCCCGACCGTCAGGGTAGTTCGCTCCCTGTTTGAGGGGTTTCCCCTCTTAGTTTCTCTTTGGCGTCCTTGGAGCACCACTCTTTGGAGGTTTTTGGAAGCGTGCTGGGCCCATAACCCAGAGGTCCGTGGATCGGAACCACGCTCTGCTACCAATTGAGACCCATCCCCCCACCAAAGCTGGTAAGCGTGCCAACCGGGGATGGCTCAAAACAAGTCGAGCGATGGGATCACGGGTGGCAGTTGGAGGGTCAAAATAACACTCGGCAGCTGAGCAAAACTAGTTTATTACCAAAAAAATCAACAAATAAGCAAAACTTGGCAGGCAGAAGGCCAAAACAAAATTAGGCAGAAGGCCACAATATTAACGGGCAGAAGGCCCCAATATAAATTAGCACTTAAATCAATAACCATGAACACTAAATTAACAAGATACAACACATAAACTACAGAAACAACAAACTCCACAAATACCAAAATTTAACAATCAATTTTTGTATGGCCTATCTGCAGTTTGGCCTGAGACTCCCAAAACGTAAGGAAAATTTATTAACAAAATTTAAAAGGTGACAAACTTAGAAACAAATTTAGATTACCCCAAATAAAAGTGAAAATTTAGAAAACGTCTGGAAAACAACAATTAAACCGCCAATTTAGCCCACATATCCCTTGATTCCACCGAGGCCAGGGAGTAAGCCGGCATCCCTGGGCAGCTCCGAATTGAAGTTAAGCAAAAGCACAATAATCCCCTTTTGGTGAGTTTAAAAATTAAATAATTTAAAAGAAAATATAACCCGGTACCGTTCTATTATCCCCTGACATCAATAATACAATTAACAACGAAAAAATAAATAACAACTAGGCCTAAACATATAAATAAATAACAACATGGTTTAACAATGGGGACCTAACCAATATAAAATTTAAAAACTATAACAAAAATAAACTACGTAAAGATTAACCATAACAAATAAACTAACTAAATAAATAACAATAAATATAAACTTTTCCTTTTTTTTTTTTTAAATTTTAAATATATATCTCTGGCAATGTCCCCATGGCTGTTTCATACACTCTGTCCAAAGTTAGGCCTAGGCCACATACAGTTCCATAAACATTTTTTTTTCTTCTTTTATATTTCATGATTTTTTCTTTTTATTTCTTTTTTTTTTTTTTAAATCACCAGAACCCCTCAGCTCAGCCGCCGGGAAAAAAAAATGGACAGAACTGACCTGAGGACTGAAGAACTCTACCCAAAGCTGTAGAGAGGGTAGCGGGCGAAACTAGGCTCCAGCATGGTCCTCAGGCCAGGCTAGCAGAGCAGATGGTCGACAATCCCCGGACGGCAGGCCGAGGGCTGAACGTCCCACTCGAGGACCCTGGACTGTAGGGCAACACCACAGCCATTAAAAATAGAACAGCCAAACCCTTTTACAAAAAGAATACCCATAACAACTAATAAACATGAAATGGCAAAACAAAACAAGAAAAGACAAAATTATACATGATTAACACACTAGAAAATTAAAAGATCTATTTTTAGGCTATGAAAATTTAGGTTGGAAACTCAGATCTAAGACGAATTACAGATTAACAAATTATCAAAGAATTAATTACGTATATGGACTTAAAAAATGACAAACTGAATACTAGGCCATGGATACATGAGTAATAGTTATAACCTGAAAAGCAAATTACACCGATAGGCTAGGTTATTGTCAATGAACAGAAAATATGGTAAATCGGTAACTACAACTGTAAAAAGGCTCAATAAACATCATACAGAATTACAATTGAAAATAAAACAAGATATAATAAAGCAATTACTGGTAAACCTGTAACCTGGAGCACATGGCTCAAACATAGGTTAACTAAACTAGACAAAGAAAATACAAATTTAACAAAACCCTAAAACACAAGCAAGAACGATTAATATGATGGAAACAAAATATTCTCACAAAAAGGGTGATTAAATATTAGAAATTTACAAAATGAACACTTACGTTACAGTGTCTCTCAGCCACGCATAGTTAAGTTGATCGGCAGCACAAGACAAATGAAGACAGGCCAACCTCACCGAAGCTGCTGGAACACGGAACGAAACGGAACCGGGCCAACGACCACCAACTTACGCAAAATGCAGAGCGTGAGCGAACTCAGGCAGCCTGGCAGACAACGACGAAAAAAGCGAAAAATGTACCGGTCAAAACGACCCGGTACAGGTTGAAGAATCGGATCATGGCCCCTTCCTATGCCAACCTGTTCATGGGGAAATCGGAGAAGACTTTCCTTCAAAAACAATCCGTCCAACCCCTCTGCTGGCTCCGTTTTATCGATGATATTTTCATGATCTGGACTAACTCCAAAACCAATCTTGAAACCTTTCTTCAAAGCCTACAAAACTTTTCATCCCTGAATTTCACCTGGCAATCCTCTTCTGAACGCATAGTCTTCCTTGATGTTGAAATTGGATTGGAGGATGGTGTCCTTCAAACTTATATTCACATCAAACCTACCAATAAACAACAATACCTTCACTATACCAGCTGTCACCCCAACAACACTAAACACTCCCTACCCTATAGCCTAGCCACTCATGCCAAACGTATCATTTCCTCTCCCAGAAACCTAAATAAACACAATAACCAACTTGTCAGTGCATTCCAAAAGAGAGGTTACCCTAACAACCTTATTAAAAACCAAATCTTTTTAGCCCAGTCCCAAAACCAAACCCAAACGAGAAGTAGTTCCCAGTGCTTACCCCTTGCCTTACTAGTTACTAATTACCACCATGGCCTACAGAAACTCAACCAAATCCTGAAAGATGGCTTCAACATCTTAAAAGCTTCCCCCCACACCAAAGATCTCCCCTCCTACTGTGACTTTCAGCAAAACAAAAACCTCCGCCAAATCCTGGTCCATCCCAAGTTACCTGATCCCAACATCCTGACCTGTCCTAAAGACCAGCAACCACCCAGTTCTAATCCTTGTAACAAGAAATCTTGTAAAACCTGCCCTATTCACCCCCCAGCCACATCTTTTACCAGTTCCACTACCTCTTTAACACGTTGACTGCGGACTACTTCTTTATACGTAGTGGTGGCGCTGCGAGCGTAGCGGTCTACTTCTAAAGAAGTACCCCTGTCGCTTCAACGATATTGGTTCAGGGTGAGGCTAGCCATTGCCCGGGAACCTTGTGCCACTCACCGCTTGTGCCGTTCTTTGTGTGCATTTTGGTGCGGACAATTTAGAAATAGTCCACTACCCGCGCAGCGCCACCACTACGTATGAAGAAGTAGTCCGCAGTCAATGTGTTAACCTACAAGACTCCTGTGATTCCACCAATTTAATTTATCAACTCCAGTGCCAGCACACTGTCCTGCCCAATATTCACCTTACCAGTGAAACCCTTCGAAAATGCATGAATGGCCATAGACATGATCGCAAATTCCAAAATCCTGAAAAACCTGTATCTGCCCATACTCTTCTCCACAAACAAAATTTTGATCAGTGTTACACCACTAAAGTAATTAGATCTCTTCCTTCCCATGCCAATAGTTCCCAACTCCGAAGGATGGAATTAGCACACCAATGGATAACAAAATCCCGTACCTACCTAATCTGAACATAAGATAGACCTCTTCTCAACCCCTTCCCCATCAGCAAACTTCATATGTATACCTAGTGAAAAAAAACTGCATCAATACCTGAGTGTTGCTCTATGAATGTGCAACCCCCACCACTGCCACCTACCCAGCAATAGTGGAAGCCATGTCAGTCTCTCTCTCTTTACTCACCTGAAGTGGCACAGAAAATTTGTGTGATTTTTTGTTTCTTTTGTGTATGTTACTACTACTCTGGTGTTAGTGAACATGTCTCCTAAGGTTAGTTTGCTGATGTCCTATCTCTCCAATTTACTAATTCCTGGCTGGCCTAGTGCCCTTAAACCTAACCTAGTATTGTTAGAAAGTCATCTATGCCTATCAACAACAAGCATCTCAGTATTGTAAGAAAGTCATCCATGCCTATCAACAACAAGCACCCCTGAATGTAAGAAAGTTACTCATACCTATCAACAACAAGCATCTCAGTATTGTAAGAAATTAGTATATTGGAGAGATAGGACATCAGCAAACTTACCTTAGAAGACAAGTTCACTAACACCAGAGTAGTAGTAACATACACAAAATAAACACATAATCACAAATTTTCAATGCCACTGGCACTTTCTTCAGATTAGTAGAGAGAGCGCCTTTAATTTACTTTCTCTCTACTCACCTGAAGAAAGTGCCAGTGGCATTGCAAATTTGTGTGATTATGTGTTTATTTTGTGTATGTTACTACTACTACTCTGGTCTTCTAAGGTAAGTTTGCTGATGTCCTATCTCTCAAATATACTACGAGGCGTGTTTTTAAAGTAAGTACCGTTTTGGAATCCCGCCGCTGTAGCGCTGCGGTCGGCGTTCAGCGCATGCGTGCTGGGTACTACTATCTATTAGCGAGCCGCAGCCGCCGTTACGGTTCCAATCTACTGTATTAAGGTCACTTATGACTGTTTTAAATTCCTCCTCCGATTAAAAATGCTGCCGACTGTGAATTATGCGCTGTGTACATTTTCATAACGCTAAGGGTGTGGAAGCAGCTGATACTCATCGTGAGTCTGTCACAGTTACAATAAATTTGGTTTAAAAAATCATAACCATCACGATTCTAATAGTCTTAGGAATGTGAGAGAACTGGTTAAACATTTTTTGCGTGATTCTCATCAAACGTTTGTTTTTTGTGATTTTTGTGACGTCAGCATTTTGGGAACCTACCGTAAGCATAACGTTCTGTACTTCAAACGGTCTGTCACAATTTCAATAATCACACTTCTTGACACTTGAAGACACACTGTATAATAATGCATTTATAAAGTGTCTGTTTTCTCTGACATTTTTTAATCAACCTTTTGCACCAAGTCATCAGTACCGTAATAAGTGAAGGTTTCTGACTTCGTTCATCATCATGCATATGAACCTTAAAAGCTCTCACCCATTTCTATATTATCACATCACTCATTCTGTTTTCTCAATAAATTTCACAGATCTCTCGATGAATGTCAGCTGCTTTCATGTCTTTATCGTTACGAAAACTTATTACAACACCGTACTTTACAGTTAACGGCATTTTTAATCAGAGGAGGAATTTTAAACAGTCATAAGCGACCTTAAATACAGTCAAATGGGTCCGTAACGGGCTGTGGCTTGCCAAAAGATAGTAGTATCTAACACGCATGCGCTGGACGCCGACTGCAGCGCTACAGAGGCGGTATTCCAAAACGGTACTTACTTCAAAATTACGCCTCGTAGAATGCCAGAATTTTCTTTACAGCATTGCCAATTACTCCAACTGTCAACATATACATAGGTATTGTGTTAAAAAAAATTTCTTTCAGGTCTGTCATCGTTGTTTCACACACGGAGCATTAATTATGTCTGCCCTTATGAATATCAATTTTGAATTATGATCAATTACCATATGAGCAATTTAAAATTCTGTAAATTTGTTTGCCAAAGAGGGCTCTTTTCTTGTGGTTGTAATATTTTATACTTAGTATTAATAATTATAATAAACTGTCCCATTTATGTATAATTCAAGATGAGTTTAAAAACATTATTTGTTTACATATATGTATTGGAGTTTTAAAGTTCTTGTAATTTATTAACTGAAATATCACTCACTCAATCAATAGCTGACTCATTATGAGATCACAAAACTAGTCTTGACGTTTTGACCATCATAGAGACACATAAAAGAAGATTTGTTCTATTTCATTTCTTTTAAGGGCTGTTTGTTTTCTGTTTCCCATATGATTACCTTTATAACCCTAGCTGATTAATAAAATCAATACTAACACTTTGTTACTTTCAGTAGTATATACAGGGTGGAAAAAATATGGAAACGCTTTCACAACAACGTTATTTTTGTCTATAGATAATTTAATTTTTTATATTAATTGTGTTCCATAAAGTATAATTTTTAATCAGAATAATTCACTTTAAACTGAATAGTGGAGAAATAATATTGTTCAAATTAGTTACTTTGAAATTCAAATGACCACTACTCTGGAAAGGCTAAACCTTTTGAAGTCCAGTTTGCAGCAATTAATTTCTCTTGAATAGAGCTTTTATTTTATACCAAACTTGACCTAGGCTTTCGTTGATTTTTGTTCAACTCCTCGTGAGCCACCCCCTTGAAAAGATGAGATGTTGCTAATGGCGTCAAAAAGTATGTTCTTTGTAACCATGATTACGTACAAGATTTCATTTTTACAAGTGAAGTCATAAAAAATTTGTGAAAGCGTTTGCATATTTTTTTCCACCCTGTATAGTACAAATGTCCAACTAATGTTTATGTAGTCATGAGTCACTACCAAGTCCAAGATGTCATGATCAAAGGAAGTGAGACTTACCAAATATTAGGGAAGCTGAAGGCCTAGGACAGAGTTGGCATGCAAAGTGTGCACTTGTATCCTTTAGAGTACATATATGTATATTTACTTCATCTCCGTTGGTATTTGTTAGAAGAGCAGTTCTCAATTCCACATAGAGCAGCAAGTGACATATGTAATCTATATCAGGTTAATTCTGCTGACACTTCTAACATTTGAAACTTCACCCAACTGAGGTAAAAACGACCACGCATTGTCATTGCATTAAATACAAATATTCTTGGGTAAAATATGTTTGCTTATGTGTTTTAGATCAATGAGATACTTTCTGCTGACAAAGAGCTTGCTACAGAGATTCTTCATGATCTGCAAAACTCAGGAGAGCAAGAAGATGATGAAGAAGATGGCAGACCAGAACTTGGTAGTGAAGAAGTTTTGAAGAAAGCAATGATGGAAGTTGTGGCTCTTAATGAAGCAAGGAAGAGCTTCAACATGTCTAAGCGTGCTTCTGTGACACCCAGAAGGAAACCGTCGTCTGTTTCCCCCCCTGCCAACAACTCTCAGAATATCTCACCAACAACCCAAAAGACACCCACTGTCCCTTACAATAATTGTTCTCCAAGTAGTTCAAATAAGCCTCATAGTACACAGGAAGTTAATGGAAAACATGACTCACCCTCAAGTGGCCCTGCTAAGTCAGATTCGCCTGGTGTGTCAAATGAAATAGGAGAAGAAAGGAAATATTTGCCTACACCGAGATCAAGCCAAAATTCAACAAGTAGTGATACAAGTTCACATTCCAAAAGTAGTAAAACAACTGGTAGAAGGAAAAAGAAAAGATAGAATCAGGAATTTCTTTATACTGGGTATTTTATACTGTTGTTAATAATTTTAACACTTTTATTTTTAAAAGTGATTCTTCTATCTTCAATGAAGAGACTGCATAGTTTTTTTAATTCTCAGACATTCATACTACATAACATTTTATAGGAACTTGATTTCTAAGTGAGTTTCTCATAAATGAACATGGTTTAATGGTATTTAAAATGGACGCTTAAAGTATTTATAAAAAAAATCATAATCAAAGCAAACATCTGTGATGTAATTCTTATGCTCTATTTAATACAGTTATGTTCGTAAAAGTTTTATGTTTTTCTCAGAACAAGTGATTAGTTTAAAAACCATAAAACAAAATAAATTGGAGTATGTAGAATATTTTTATAGTTATCAAACGAATAAACGCACTAAGGTTTTCATAAATTACTAAGATTATAAATTCAACATATATTTTTAAGTGACATAAATAAATCCACAAGATTAATTTAGATGGCTACAACCATATCCAAGTGGATTGTGTTTAGATTCCAATTTTGATTCTTTTGTGTTTGATAATATGTGGCGAACAATAAAATTAAAACATCAGATTTTAGATAAAAATTTAATAAAGACAGTATCCTTTTTTAAATTTCTATGTTTTTAGGAGTTTCTTTAACTTTTCATGTTTGTCAAGTTTATTTAACTTGGGGTCAGATTACATGTAAATTTACTTCTAAAACTGTAATCAGTTTTAGAACAGGACAGTTCAGCTGGTTTGTCTGTTATTGAATATGTAGGCCACTGTAGTTCATTGACACAGGTAAGGAGAAAACTAATATTTTGAATTATATACGGATGACATTAATTTACGCTAGTAAAATGAGCCAACTGTCCCTATTCTTGCAGTCTAAACTTTGAATAGATATGATCACCTGGCCAAAATTTGTATTTGCATGATAAATGTAGGATAATGTTACTATTTAGTAATTTAGGAATTAAAGAAGATGCAGCATTTGTATTTGGAATATTATAGTAAAAATTTAGATCGATACTTATAAATTTTACTTTAAATAAGTAATATCTGTATTAAATAGTTTGTTAATTAGCATAATACGGGTTGGTAAATATACAGTACAAGTAAACGTCATACAACACAAATTTATTACAATATAAGCACAAAATGCAGAAATATATGCTCACCTTCCTCAGACGAGAGGGATTCACAATCCCTCCCCTGGTCTGAGGAAGATGACAGTGGTTCACCGAAATCGATCACCGTAATATTTGTGCATTTTGTACTTGTATTGTCATGTATTTGTGTATTTTGTGCTTATATTGTAATAAATTTGTGTTGTGTGCCGTTTACTTATACTGTATATCTGTATTATCAGAATATAAATTAATTTAATTCAGTGTCTAACACAAAAATAATTATACTACTAGTGCATGACAATTTCTCCAACACTACTAAACAGCTGTATTTTAAAGTCGGTTGCAATTTACTTTTAATCATGTAAACACTAAAAGTGATACAGTAGTAGTAAAACACTTTTTTATCCGTCCAGGTCATGGGCTTTAATGTTTTCATTATATTTATAATAACATTCTATGTAAAAAATCAAGTCTATTAGAAAATCAATTTAAAACAAAAATGAGACCCCGACATAAGTAAGGCCCTGCAAGTTGTCATATACTAAGATTGAAAAGTATAGTTTGAAAATTAGCAAAGTGAGTCAATCTTCACGGAGAAGGGCTGAAGTAAGCGAATGAGTGAATCCTAGAAAGTGTATTTTTGTGTCATAGGTCTGGATGTTTATAAATGAGCAAAATGAATAAGGGAGAATGTTCTGAGCCATTAGGATAAAACCTTGCTTTGGTTCAGTCTGTATAAAGTAAATAATATTATCGTGTAGTCACAAAAAAACTTGATTTTTAGGATTCAGTTTGTACTGGAGGTTTTGTTACTGAACGATCGTCTGTTTTTACTAGTTTTATATAAAACCACGGAATCAAAGGATCAGTATACTAAAAAACTGATCGAAAGAAGCAAAATACTAGAGTGTACAGATGGCCCAGTCTAAATGTGCTCACAGACTCATCTGTACAAACTGTTCTCAAGGTGTACTTCTTTTTCATTTTTCCATCCAAAGACTACTGCACATCCATCCATCCATATCCGTTCCCGTTCCAGATTAGTCCTGGGTCGGGGTATCAGCCAGCCTCCGCCATCTACTTCTGTCTTCCCACAGCTTCTCCTCGCAAATCGTGTTCCATTGTGCTCCTCTCCTTCCTATGTCCCCAATCACATCATCTTTCCATCTCACTCTCGGTCGTCCTCTTGGTCTTCTCCCAACAATGGCCAATTCTTCCATTCTCCTTGGCACTCTAGACGCATCCATCCTTTTCACGTGTCCAAGCCATTTGATCCTAGATCTTTCTATTCTCACCCTTAAGCTTTCATTGACCAAACCTTCCCTTATCTCCTCATTCCGGATTCTGTCACGCCTACTTCTTCCTTTAATTGCCCTCAGGAAAGCCATCTCGCCCGCCTGTATTCTACTCCACTCTTTCTCTGTCATTTTCCACGTCTCTGCTGCATACGTGAGAGCGGGCCTATAATACGTTTTGTACATGACGGTTTTAGCAGTCCTTGGCACTTTCCTATCCCACAACAGGTGTTTAACACTTCGGTAAAAACGTGCTCCCTTCTCCAATCTAGCAGTAATCTCTCTATCAAGCCTGCCGTCACTCGTCATTACTGTCCCCAAGTAAGTGAAGTGGTTAACCAATTGCAATGGTTTCCCTTCAACGGTTATGTTTTGTCTTAGATTAGCATCTCTCCCCACCACCATTACTTCGCTTTTCTCAGTGCTTATATATAACCCCCTCCTCTTCATCTGATCGTTACTACTGCACATATCTAATTAAAATAATAAAGCTTTATTATCTTACGATATTGCAGCATGATCACTCAGGTGTTATGAGAACAATATAATTTCCATTTACAGTGGTTTTTAAATTGACAAACCATTTATGTTATTTGTTAACTATTATATTTATTTCTTCAATGACGATTATTTAAATAACTGAGATGCTCATTGAATTAAATTAATGCAATTAAAATGTTACTGCTTTATCTAGATTATTTAAATCAATACAAGTATTCAAAATGTTTTCTAGGCCTGAGTAAAGTAAATAAATTGCAGAACAGGTGTTTTAGAGATAGTAATCATTTTTCACAATGAATTAGAAAGACAAATATTATTTTTTATAAATTTAAGTAATAAACCATTATTAGTTACTGATTTAATTCTATTACACCAGTAACAAATATTGGTTGAATGGTAAACTAACGGTTTCCAATCACATGATCGGTAAGAATAAAGTATAACGTGTTTAGAAAAGTGTACTCACCATGCCCCACTTTTGTTTACCTCTCCTTGAGGTCAGCTGTGCTGTGCAGTGCTATAGTAAAAGTATTGTTAAGTTATTTGAACCTTCTCTTACCAAGAATAATTTATTTTTTATTGTTACTTTGATGTGAGATTTCAGAATGTTATACAATTTTTAACTATATCATTACTAAATTATTAACTTTTTGTATTTTAAGATACCATGAGGTTTTATATTACATGTCTGTGTGTATAGGCATATTCTGTAGTTTGGAAATAGGGAAATGTGTTTTGTACGTCTTAGCTAAAAATTATATTAAGTGTCCTTAATATCTTCACAAATTAAATTAAGTTTATAACTTAAGTCAAATGTCTACATTTTCTTTTCCTATCCCCAATTGGTTTCTCATGATACCAAGACCTCATATTATTAGTTGTAAATGTGGGAAGAAAATTTGTTATCACATGTAAAAATATCATAATCAAGTACTAAACTGCATGTGCTTTCATCACCTACATAGTACAAAATGTACCTGTCTAAGGAACCTATTGAACTATTTCTTTGCTCGTTGTATTGTTGTTCATTTGTACAATGAAAGGTGATGTTATATTCCCAAGCTATCCAGAAGGAAAATAAAAACTCCTTACTGGCAGGTCCCTTCAATGACTGACCCCATTAATGGAGATTTCACTGACTGAAGTTAAACTGAGGTTTTCTATTGAATTTACCCGCTTCTCTCTTCTAGCATTATCACTACCATCTGTGTCAGAGTTATCAGTGCTCTTGAACTCCTTGTATAAATCCTCACATTTTTGGCTCCACCCAGGTTTTTAATCATTTTTGAAGCCCCTGGGGGCACGAGCCTTGACAGTGGACACAATAAGGCTCGTGAAACGATTATATTTCTTTTTAAAGGTGGAATGAACCTGATGCCATCATCAAGCCTTGATGTAAAGGCCTATGAGTCAGCTTTGTTAAGATTCCATCTAGGATGGGGGAGGATTAGACGAGGAGAAGCCGAATTCCCCGTAGGTATCAAAACAGGCCAAGTGTTGCGGATGGGAGGAGGCACCTAGAAACAAATCGTTAGGGGTCTCAAAGATTGTGGAACATGTATGCTAAAATAAACAAAAAATAAATATTGACTGATACAATCAAAGGTAGCATTTGATATATATCACCAACCAATTAATGGTTGATTCCAAGAATGGGGGTTTAAACAGTTTATTTTTTCTCTAACAGACTTTGTCGGGACAATTTAACTAAAAAACATTTAGGCTAGCAAATAAAATGCTATTATCGTACTGTGGAATCTGAGGATATCATTTCACGTAGTCAAAAGTCTCATATTGCACTTAGAATTGGTATGTCTAAGTGCAATATGACATAATTTTTTTATGAAATTGTCCACATGATTTCATGCACTAGACCATAAGGAGAGGTTAATCACCTAATGCTTGCATTTATTTATTTATTTTTTTTTTTTTTTATTCATAAGATGCCGATCGTCAAGATATGGGCGAATATGGATTTGGAATGAATGTAGATGAGTGTATGTAGTCATTGTTACAAACTATGGCCGACTATTCCTTAGAAAGTGTCATTAATTAATAGCCCAATGACAAATGAACAGCCGTTATCAGCTGATCCTTCTCAAAATGTATTATGACTCTGATTGGGATCGAACTGAGAACCTTTAGCACATGAAGCTGGGATTGAACCAACTACGCTACCGACCAATTCAGCAGTACACCCCGCCCCTTGCGCCACACAGAACCCATAAATGTGCCATCACTCGCCAGTCCATTCTACACGAAAGACATTTCAAAAAGCTAGAGAAACAGTAGTTTTTGACCAACCTATTTCCAATACTGTTACTCTGAGTATAAAATCATAACTGGTGAGTATTCTCTGTTATAATGCTTCTGAATTAATGAACTTAAATAATAGAATCTGTCTGCTTGTAGAGATTTACCCTTAGTGTAAGTATAAATGCACAATAAATAGTTTGAGAAATAATAATATTTTGTTTTTTCAAAACTATTAAATAGTTAAAGATATGTAATAATCATGGTAAAATATATAGTTGACTTTATATCAAATTCGTTTGTTGTATTTCTGAATGTAATAAAAATCGCTAAAGCCATTTTCTGAATAGAAAAGTAAATATCTATATAAAATTATAATTTCAAAATAATTATTTTTAATCTATAGACCTACAATCATGTTTTGCCTCTTGGAAGAAAATTTATTATATTTATTTGCCTTTGATATTATATATTTAGCTAAATTAAAATGTTAACTACTGTATAGAAAAAAAAACTGAGAATGGAATGCTTAATGGAAACAATATTTTAACTTTCAATGCTGATCTACAACCAAATATGACTTATTATCATCAACAGTAACCATGTCCAACTTATTTGTTAGTTGAACAAGATGAGTTTAGACTAGATCATTTATTTGACATATTTTGTTAAGAAAGGGTTTGAAAAGAAAATATCATCAGCATTCATATATCTTTCAGAGAAGAAGAATGTGAAGAAAAGACAGATATGATGATCTACGATAGTAATGGATCAGATTGG
This sequence comes from Stictocephala bisonia, assembly GCA_035578905.1. Lineage (NCBI taxonomy): Eukaryota > Metazoa > Arthropoda > Insecta > Hemiptera > Membracidae > Stictocephala > Stictocephala bisonia. The sequence goes on along the minus strand of JAQJVL010000367.1, from coordinate 223,678 downwards.
GACGCTGTAAAATTTTTAGTTACAACATCAACAGGTCATGATGAATGACAAACGTTGGATTCAAGATTTTTACTGTCATAAAACAAATAACAGTGCATGGACAAAAGTCATGATTTTTACACTAAATTTAATATAACTTGGTACAACAATAAATACAATTAATTATGCAAGTACAATGTACAAACAAATTAAAATAGACATAAAATACAATTCAATAAACAAAATGGCTAGAGCAATAAAATTACATGAAAAACAATTAAAGATAAATTAATGTAAAACTACATCATAGTAATAATGTTAACATATAATCTAGGTCATAATTCTAAAGTTATGGCTTTCCCAATTTACAGTTAAAAAAATCATCAATTTTATATAGACATTCATCCAGCAGAACATCCTTGATTTTTTCTTTAAATTTAGAGTGGAGCAGTGATTTAATTCTATCTGGCAATGAATTATACAGTTTAGTAGAAATATATAACCAGTTTTTCTGTGAGCTACTATACTTAAACTGTTGAACTCTTAAACAATCTTTATGTCTCATATTATAAGCATGAAAGTCAGCATTGATATTAAAGAAATCTAAATTTCCATGAACAAAACTGAGCAAATTGAATACATAAAGAGAGTAAAACCTTAGAATTTGAAGTTGTACAAACCAAGGTTTACAAGATGTTAATGCAGGTAAATATAGACTTAGGAAGAAGATGATAACTATTCTAACAGTGGTCTTGGATGCAAAATAAGACGGTTTTTACTAATTTGGCATGGACAACGGAGATTTAAGGCAACCAGTACGAGTTGAAAACGTATCTGACCAAGACAAAAACTTCGTACCGATGCAACAGTTCAGTCGTTTGAAAGTGGCAAAGTTTTATTGAGATGCGCAAAGGAATAGTTGCAAAAGTAAAGTCAAACCAAATAAAAATAAGTGATGGTTTTATGTTATACCACTAGTTATTAAAAAATTTGTAAAGAAAAAAAATATTTTATTTCATACTTTAACTAAAATGGTTAGGTAGAAATTGAACGAATAGGTATTGTACAGAATGCCTGCATTTTATATACTTCCAACACTCGCACCACACAGACAAATTAATTATTTCATGTATATACATACGATATTGCTTATTATATACACATCACTTAAGTCCTTAGACTTGTCGAAACATAAAAGAATATTTAAAAAATTGATCTAGCTATAAAAAATGTTTTGTAACCTGGAAACTAAAGCCCAAGTGAGCCAAAACAGAAGTAGCCTGCTTACAAAACAGAGTACAGCAATATATTTAGCTTAACAGAATCTAAATATATTTGGATGATTTTAGGATGAAACACAGTAAGTATATACACTATTTGGGAATCAATTTAGATCGGCCTCTTTGTTTGAGGTAGAGTAGCAATGAAGGAGCCGACGATAGTCTCTTTGTCCTATTGAGATGGATACCGACCTATTGTATATGCCTACTGTTATACCACATGGGAGCACAAAGCTGTAATCCATTTGACTTATGTGATTATTCCCCAATACGATTAAGCAATTTGCTGTCTCATGTCATGTTAGTTCTCCCTTTAACTGTTTAAGGGGAGTCGGATGACCCCCTGGGTCAAAATTTTCAATTTTTATTTTTTTGCTGAAATTAGTTTTAAATATATTCCTATTTATTTTAAAACAAATTTCATGCAAATCCGTTGAGTCAAACTCAATTTACATCACTTTTTATAAAGCAATACATGGAGAGTTTAACTGTAACTGTGCAACTTTAAATGCGATTTCCCGAAAGTTTAGATTTTTTCCACTTATTTACCTTTTTCTCAGGAACCACTAAAGATATCTTTACAATTTTTTTTTCACTTGAAGGGAAAATTAAGGAGCACACTTTGACCCGGGCTTTTAGCGAAATTCTCATAAATAAATTTTTTATTACAGCTTTTTTACAAAAAATCTGTAATTTTTTTGATATATTTTTTAAAAAATCCTAACCATACTAATTTTTTGAATAACTTAAAAACCCCGGGTCAAAATCTTAATAAAAGTAACTAAAAAAAAATCATGTTGATGTCTTATATAGTTTCTGAGAAAAAGGTACACAAACTTGATCAAATTAACATAGGCAGCATAGGGCCATCCGACTCCCCTATGTACGATACAACGTACAAGAGCTCCTTCTGTATCGTAAGGCGAATGTTTACTACTTAGGGAGTTTAAAAACATCTTATTTAATTTAAGTGTCTGTATATTGGAAGATATTCCACAACGTGAATGGCTCTTTAACACAACCTGGGGACCAACGCGTAAGGTAACTTCCAATCCACCACCAGTGTCCTGGTAGGCGGGAGGGGGTGCTTGTAAGGACGCGATCACTCTGCCGATCGGTCACTCATTCAAGGAACAGCCACGCTCGATCTTGCGATAACGTCAGAAATATCCGGCCATGGACACACTGGCTTATTCATAATAATATAGAACTTTGTATATAAAGTTACATTTAAAAAATAACTAGTATAGTGCCAAAAAACTAGTATCGTGCCAAAAATAACTAGTATAGTGCCAAAAATAACTAGTATAGTGCCAAAAATAACTAGTATAGTGCTTTTTGCTCGGGTTCTCCCACAAAACGAGTGCGATGTTGCCGGAATGCTATAGAACGGGTTGGTGACTCAGACCAACCTTCCCTTAAACTAGCAAACTTCACCCTGTCATTAACCTCTGTGTGCACCGAACGGCAACATCGCACTCGTTTTGTGGGAGAACGCGATCCATCCCCGGCGCGTTTCCCTGCGTACCAGCCCCTCGCGCGGGAATAAAAACGTTTAACAAATATAAATTCATCACAAATCACTATTACATCATATTCTGTAGACACTATATTTTTCGTTCATACAATCAATTGATAGTCAAAACACTGTTTTGAGCGGGAATTTTAAACCCAAGATAACAAAGTTAACAAAGGTTTACAAAATTTACAAGAACATAAAAAATAATAACGTTAAAATTATGAAACTCTACAAAAGTGTTTGTGAGTAACCTTCATATAAGCCATTAAAATTTGAAGCTGATACGTTTAATAGATATTTTGTAATAATTGCCTTAAGTTGAGATTTCCAAAAAGATTGTGAAAAATGCCGATATTTTCCACTTTTTCCGTCTTATAAATTATAAAAAGCTACGTAAAAAATCGAAACTTCGTAGTATAAAAATTTACAATATTTCCTTTAATTTGATAGGTCTTTCGTTAAAATCGAACGGACCGTTTCGGAGATATGGTATCGTGAACTCGAGTATCCATAATTTCTGCGCGGACAGTAATCGCGCCGCACAAGCGATAGTGACAATTACGTTTAACATGGCTGCCTTCACTGGACCGGAGCGTGCTAGTTGTGTTTTTTGGTTTGAAGAATCGAAGTCTGCGACAACAGTTCAGCGTAATTTTCGTCAGAGGCGTATTTGAAGATTTGCCGCCCCTGGGCTAGACACAATTTGCCGCCCCCCCCCCACTCAGCCTCTATGCCGTTTCAGGGTGGGGGTGAGGTAGGGGTGCGAGTTGGCAGCGAACATCAGACATACATACGTCTTCCTCTACCCCTCTTCCCCGGACCCGCCTATCAACAAAAGTACACAACTTCTGCCGCTCTCGCTCTATATATACATTCGTAACACAGTTAGATGACAGCCGTAACTTGATAATATTTTGTAAAGAACAGTACTTTGTATTTGACATTGACGCCCTTAATTTTCAAATATTCTCAAAATACCATTATATGCCTGGTAACTTCCAACTCCTTTGCCGCCCCCTAAATTCTGCCGCCCTGGGCTACAGCCCCTATAGCCCCCCTAAATACGCCACTGATTTTCGTACCAAGTACGCTAAAGATCCTCCTAGTAGGCCTACAATTTATGAGTGGCATAGTTGTTTTGTAGAAAAAGGGTGCTCAGTGAAACATAAAAAATCCTCAGGTCGTCCAAGCACATCTGACGAAGTCGTTGAGCAAGTGAGACAATGTTTTGTCAATAGCCCTACGAAATCGACCCGGCGTGCATCTCGTGAGCTGCAAGTATCACATACGACTGTTTGGCGTGTGTTAAGAAAACGTTTGCACTTGAAACCATACCGATATTCGCTTTTACAAGCAATTAAAGACACTGATAAGATTGCCCGTAGGAATTTCTGTGTGGATATGTTAAATCGAGTGGATGATGATGAACATTTCTTGACAACATAATCTTCAGTGACGAGTCCACTTTTCATCTAAGTGGCAAGGTAAACAAACATAACTGTAGGATTTGGGGCAGCGAAAATCCACATGAAACATTACAACATGTTCGTGATAGCCCTAAAGTGAACGTTTTTTGTGCGTTGAGCAAGAGGAAAGTGTACGGCCCCTTTTTTTCCAAGAGAGAACCATCAATGGGATAGTGTACCTTGATATGTTGCAACAATTTTTAATACCACAGATCGATGAGGATGACCGAGAACGAAATGTTTTCTTTATGCAAGATGGCGCACCACCACACTATCTGACTGACGTCCAGGATTTTCTAAATGACCGCTTCCCAGGTCAATGGATTGGCCGTGATGCGCCAATTGCATTGCCCCCCCGTTCCCCAGACCTGACACCGCTAGATTTTTGTTCGGGCCTTAACTGAGCGAAGTGACCTGAGTCAAGTAGCCTGGGTGCCTGAACTGAGCGAAGCACTCCAGGGAGCCCCCAGAGACGTGCCTTAACTGAGCGAACCGGCGGCCCTCTTTGACTATGAACATTCCCATAGCATATTCCACTTTTAAACATAATAGAATCTTACACAAATATACAAAATAAAATTCCCCAAAAAATGTTTGGTTAGGTTAGGTATCGGGGTAGCGCGTGCCGGAGCCAGGTGGTTGACCGCCTCTGGTATGTGGGTGGGATATGATGCTACATAAACAAGAACATTCCTTGTCCCGACAACTCGCATATACCTGGACTGGACTTCGCTCAGTTAAGGCACGTTTTTGGGGCCCTTCGAGGGCTTTCGCTCAATTAAGATAATCTTCGCTCAGTTAATGGGCGACCAGATTTTTTCTTCTGGGGTTTCATAAAAGATATGGTGTACGTACCTCCTTTGCCGGCCACTCTACCTGAACTTAGAGCAAGAATTTACGCTGCTGCTGAGCAAGTTAGACCTGAAATGCTAGTGTGAGTCTGGGAAGAAATCGACTACCGATGGGATGTCTGCAGAATAACCAACGGAAGTCACATAGAACATCTTTAGTTTAAGGTAAAAAAACTTGAAGTTTTTCCTTTAAATAACACTAAAACCAGCTCTGTACCTTGTTTAATAAAATTTATATGAATTTTCAAAGTTGTAAAGTCCTTTTTGAAACGCCCTGTACAATTACGGGTTGACTTCGACTACCTACCATCTACAAATTGGCGCGGCTGATTGAATCGAGTTGTGTTTAGCGCGGCCGGCGGCGGTGTTTCAATTATTCGGCAGTCACAACAGGAGTGCTATATCGTCTAGACACGTGTCTAGACACGCCAGTCTGCCCAGCCCAGTCAGCAGTTGTCAGCTAGTGTTCATGCTCTGTTCCCGCTTTCGTGCTTCATGTATTAAAATAAGTGTTTTTGTTTGTGTTATTTAAGAAAAGATGAGTGGTGTTTCTATATTAATTAATTACAGTATTATAATTTTTCTGTTTTGTTTATCTATGGAATCTACAGTCAAAACAAAATGAGTAAAAAAACAACAGACATTAGAACTTTTTTTAAAATAAAAGAACCAGTGACCGTGTCTACGACCGATGAAGAAACGGAATCTGAGTGTTTAATAAAAGCTTCCCCAGGTGTTCAAAGTCTTGCCATGACGTAAGTAAACAAACTGATTCAGTTACTTCTTCTCATGATGAAGGAGCCTACTCAAAAAAATTGGACCTTGGTAATATAGAGACGGGTCTATCGCGCCCAATTTTGACTACATATCCACTTTTTCGTTTTAAAAAATTCAAAACGAGCATTTACACCATTTTATTTTAAGAAATTTGAATGGCTAGAATACAATATAAAGAAAGATGCTGTATTCTGTTACGCTTGCAGGATATTTTCTTCTAACAATAAAGGAGTATCTGTAACTGAAAAAGGCACAAGTACTAATATTAACTAACTGGAAGAAGATAGGGTAAAAATTAGAAAAGCATGCGTCCAGTGAAAGTCACTTATTTTCCATGGTGAAGTGGCATAACTATAGAAAGCCAAAAGATACAATTGCTTCGGAAATATCATCATCTCATAAAGAGCTTATTTCTGAAAATCGTGAATATTTTAAGTAAATTTTGGACCTTTTGTTATTTTTGGCCATACAAGGAATGCCTTTTCATGGACACGATGAAAAAGAAACGTTAGGCAACAAGGGAAATTATTTAGAGTTATGTGAATTATACTCAAAATATGATGCTAAATTCAAAGGAAAATATGAACGATATTTCAATTTAACAAGTCATGACTTTCAAAACGAAATTTTCTAAATTGTTACTGAAGAGGTTTTAAGTACATTAGTGAATGAAATAAACGAATCTGGTTGTTATGCCTTAATGGTCGATGAAGCAAAGTCATACAGAGTTCAACAATTGTGTATTTGTATAAGATATTTGTTTGAATCAGAAATTAAAGAAAGATTGCTAACAATGAAGGATGTTTCTCTAGATCGTAGTGCTGAGTCCTTAGCAAACATTATTTTGAACTACCTTAAGGAAGTAGGTATAACTGCTACTTTAATAGGTCAATCACATGATGGCGCGAGTGTAATGTCCGGAGTAAAGAATGGGCTACAGAAAATCATCAGGGATACCCATTCTCTCGCCATGTATGTGCACTGTTGTTCACATAAGGTTAATTTGGTTCTTGTAAACTCTTGTGAAAGCAATAACTACAGTTGTTTCTTCTTTAATGTGATGCAGTCACTATATGAGTTTTTTTTCTAACCCTGATATGCATGCGGAATACAAAATACTGCAAGAGGAGCTACAGATCAAAGTCCCAGGCCCACAAGAGATCCACAAATTAAGTGACACTAGGTGGTCGTGTAGGGCTACTGCTGTCCAATCTGTTAACAGAAATTTTGATGCAACTCGTGCCGTCCTCAAAAAGATTGCTAATGATCTAAGTAATTCGAAGTCTCCTCAGGCCAAAGGATTACTGGCTTCAATTACATCAATGGACTTTGTAGTATGTTTAATATTTTTATTGGAGTGTTTAACTGATATAAATATCCTCAGCAAAGCGCTTCAGAAGGAGGACTCTTGCATAGCAAGATGTGCGAAAGCAGCAGGAGCAATTATTATGAAGCTCGAGTCAAAAAGAAGTGAAAACGCCTGGGAGAAAAAATGGAATGAAGTAATGGAGTTTTCAAGGATTCACGAACTACATTTATTCCCTGAAATATTTGCATCACAACACAATCCAATGAGACTACCACATCTCGTATCTTGTAAAGAGAAAGACATTCGACTTCAAGTTCACATATTGCGCCCAAACGTCGACGAGTTATTTCAAAAACTCTTAATGAATATTTTGTAATGTCTACTGTTAGACAGTCAAGAGGAGTCGATACAGAGAGTTTGAGAGATAACAGTGAAGTGAACAGCAAGGTACAGTACCGTTGTGACCTTTATTACCCAATACTTGATATTTTGATCAGTGAACTCAAAAGAAGGTTTGCGGGTGAAGCAATGGAAGTAGCAAATGCGAGTGAAGAGTTCCTTTGCCTCAATGTAGAGAAATCTGAATCGTTTATACAAAAATATCCAGTGCCCGGATTGAACCAAACTATGCTCATATCAGAAATGAGCATCATACGGTGCGTTCTCGAGTCAGATCGTATCAACCCAAAAGAAATACCGCTTAAAGAGTTGGTTAAAATATTAAAAGAACTGGTTTTAATTCAAGATTATATTTATCCCAATTTCAAACTGCTTTTTAAGATTTGTCTTACCCTTCCATCTAATAATGCTACTTGTGAACGATCTTTCTTGACAATGAGAAGAATTAATCAATGGCTTAGGTCATCCATGGGCCAAGAACGTTTCTCCAATTTGGCTGTCATTTATTCAGAATCTGATTTAGTAAAAAGCCTCAACTTGGATAAACTAACGGATAAATATGCAAATAAAGGAAATAGAAAATTGCCTCTTATTTAATTATTAATAAAGGAGTCCTAATATTGTAGTGCTAATGTGTTAATATAAGGGTTACATTGCTTGACAATATGAGACCGTTCTATTGTAGAAAGTAAATATACCTGGTTTATATTGCTATACAACCAATATTATGTTTATGTTTGATAAAAATAAACATCGTACATTTCATGTTCTGAGTTTAAGTATTTTTCATTAAAAAAAGGTACCTAAATGTCATGTTTTTAAGCTGCAATTTTTAAAAATGTTCCCCAGACCCCCCGGAAGAAGTAGGATACAGGAAATTTAATGCATGGTAAACTTGTTACTTGTGCCCCCACCCCCCAAACTTAATAGGTCTAACTCCGTCCATGCTGAGGAGTGTTGACCATTGTTAGCTATAAAGACAGTTTGGCCTATCAAAATTTTCATAGATTATTACCTTAAAACATGTAGTAGATAGATACATTTTATTGGCCTTACTATCTGAATTTTTTTAATCGTTATATATAATGCTTGAAGCCGTATTTTGTCAAGGCAAGTCCTCCCTTATTTTTTGATAAATTTTAAGATTGAGGTTTCAACAAATGTGCCCTTCTTCGGAGTTCTTCTTTTCTTTAAAAAACAAACTTCACTTGCCAGTTTACATGGGTCTGCTGACCTGTGCGCGAACTTCATTCAACGCGATTAGTACTGGCTGTTAGCTCGGTTGAGGATTCGAACCTTGGGCCTTGCACTCCGCCGTACGTAGCCCTATAAACTGAGCCACCACGCCGGCTATAATATCTTCAATAAGTTGTGCAAGATCTTCATTATTCAAAATGTTTACCCTGAAGGACACTTGAAGCTCTCAAAGTACGTTTTTTGGCCATAAGAATAACATGAGAGAGGTTTAAATAATTGACAAAAGGATTCCACGTAAAACTGTAGCTTCTTTAGTTGCCCTAGCTATTGGGCTATTAATAAATAGCTCTTTCTGAAGAACTGTCGACCTTAGTTAGTAACAATGACTACACTCGTTCATCTACATTTATCACACTCATTCGCCCCTAATATTTGCCCATATTTTGACGATCGGCATCTTAATGAATGAATAATGTTTATGAAATGTTAACACCTATTGGAATGTAAATATTTATGTCTACAATATTGAGGAGGTTAGATAACTTTCTTAATGTTAAAGTCGGTAAGTTTAATTGATTTAGTGGAAGTTTTTCTCTATAAATATAAAAAACTAATACATATCTGTCTGTGCATCATTTATACATTACCACACCATAGTTGTAGCAAAAATTACACGCCGAGGGCTGTGACGTCGTGTGTGCAACGTGTGACGGGGTTGGCACGCGAAGCGTGCAGGGGTATCCCCTAGTATTTTAGTAATGCATAACTAGTTAGAAAAGTTACTGCAGCTCTATTGGTCACAGATGTGGCAAATGTTGCCCGGCTAAAGTAGTTACCATTTACTGTTAATGTTCGTTTGTTATTGCAAGTGGTTGATAATAGTATCAACAATCAAATACTTCAATAATAACAATTAGTTTTTATTGGACTTAACTGTTGTGTATCCAGTAAGTAGTATACCATATTTAAATTTATTTAATTCAACGTATTAAAATAATAAGAAATATATATTCTTAAATATATTGTGAGCTATCTCAATGTATTTAAAATAGTTCTGTTTTTATGTGATGTCTCGATTTGTTTACGGTATGTATGTTACGACTTAAGTTTGTCAATTTTAGTACATATCAATTTACGTGTTGTTACAAACAACTAGTTTTAATGCTACAAAATTGAATGTTGGGTTTTGTAGAGAATTAGAAATTCATGAATTGTTTATAATAATAAGTTATACTGTGTATAAGGTATCCCGGATAGGTAAATATTTTTGAATTTTTAAGATAAAGCAAAAAATTGGTACCAAGGTACTGGACATAAAAATCTATTGTAACATATAATCAGTGACTCGCTACCTCCTTTAGGGGACGTCCCGCTAGGAGTCGGAAGAAAATCTTAAATGTAAGCATAGGTCGATATGCATACCATTTTAAAGGTATCAATTAGTAGAACATCAGCCACAAATTAAACCTCAAAAGGTTAAATCTAAACAAAATGGTGGTGCTCGAAAGTTTCAACAGGAAGAAAACTAAGTGTCATACTTGTCAGTTACTGAAAATCAGACCAACACTAGTGGTTCGGATTCCACGTAAAGCTGTAGGTCCCATAGTTGCCCTTACTCTTGGGCTATTAATAGATATTCATTTCTGAGCTAAGTCGAACTCAAATAGTAACAATGACCACACTCATTCATCTACACTTATCACACTCGTTCACCCCTCATATTTGCCAATATCTCTACGATCAGCGTCTTAGAAATGAATAAAAATCAAAATAATAACTTTATGTACATGTTCAAGATTGGCTTAATTTTATTGTAACCATGTCAGATGAAGTTCCAACACTTCACTTATTATTACTGTACACAAACACCTACTTTAAGATGTATTCAGTGCCCAGCTATTCTTTTATTGGAACGGTCCGCGAGGGGTCAGTAGAACATTTTTAATGTAAGCATAGGTTTATATACATTAATTTTAAAGGGCTGGTCAAGCAAAGAAGAATACCGCAAACCGCACTTCAAGAGCTTTAACCGATTCAAAATGGTGATGGTTAACAATATTTTTGTACCTGTATAATAAAAAAAACGTACAATAATTCTTTTTAAAAACTCTAAAATACTTATAATGGCTTAGAACTATAAATATATTAAACTAGTTCAGAAAATCAAGTTTTAAAGAGAAACATGTTCATAAAATGCTGTCATGTTTTATCATAAATAGTATTTGTTTATGTAACAAGACACTTTACTGTTATATATTACCAATAGGTTTTATTTTTATAATGTTTTTTGTTATGTGGTGCTTTTTTATTTTACAGTAAAACCACAGTATCCGTAAGATCTGATTTGACTTGATTTATTTTGTAGTATAATCTATTTAACAATAATTCATTAAATGTCTCAAGTCACAATTTGTACAACTCCTAATTCTAAATACTGAACCCTTTTTTATATGTGCTTTAGCATTAAAATTCTGTTCTAAAAACTAGTTAAAGTGTGAACATTTCAGCAATTGAAAGGCGAAGCAGTTAATGAGCAGTGCTTCTTAATAACGGAGTCCAGCAACAAGTAGACACTTACGGACTTATTTAGATATATTTCATTTGTAAAATTTAACTATTTTATCGAAATGGTAGGGTTTCCTCAGAAAATGTCCTTACATCTTTTTATTTCATCATTCAGTATGAAGCTGGTGTAGCCCAAGTGATTGTTGTTTATGTCAATAATTTTAGTATTATAAAACTCACCATGTTTTTACATTTCAATGCTTGATATTCAATTGTATTGCAACGTAAGTGAACGTATCTAGCGGAGAGATGCCGCAACTCTGCTTCACTACGACTAGAAGTGTCGGGCAGAAGAGTAAGCCTCGCGACTGTGTATATTAGACTGTGATCATCCCTTAAACACAAAATCATCCTTAGTTGTAAAACTGTACATTGAAACAGGGTGTTTCAAAATCCCCCTTCTATATTTTAACACTCATTGACAACTCACCACACAAAAATAAGGATAGGAGAAACTGAAGTGGGAATATAAGTCACAATTGTTTTAAAACTTATTGTATGCCGTGACTGTTCCTCCGGAGTTACGCTAGGTTCAATTCAATTCTTTTATTCATGAATAAATACAGTACCTGGAAGTACAAAGTAAATCTCCCACGTCAATATCAAGTTAACTATTAATTACATTATAAACTAAAATAAAGTTAACAGATTAAAATGAATTAATTCCAACTAAAATAAAACTCCTTTTCCACCAGGAATACTTTTAATCTATTTCTTAATCCCTCCCTAGAAGCTTAGAGGGGGCTGCAGGAAACCTATTAAAAAATAAAGGCCCACAGTAAGTTAAACCTTGCTCACAGAGTGCCAGACGAAGTCTAGGAAGCCGTAGATCGGTCCCATGTCTTGTGGAGAAACGATGCTTGGCCCCAACCGTCCGAATGTCCTGAGAACCATCTGAAATAGACAGAATTACTCGAAATATAAACAACGAAGGTAACGTTAGAAGATTAAGAGATCTGAAAACCCCTCTGTAGCTACTTTGTGATGCTAATCCCTTAATTACCCTAACAGCTCTTTTTTATTCAAGAAATACTCTATATAAGTAGGGTGAACCTCCCCATAGCTCAATACCATAGGAAATAACAGAGGAAAAACACCCATGGTAAACTGATAACAAGGCATCAGGCTCCAACAAAGGATACAACTTTCTAAGAGCGTAAATGACTCTACTAAACTTACTGCAGAGTTAGGTTATATGAGAGGACCAAGAGAGCCCTTATCAACGGTCAAACCTAGAAAATTCTCTGTTGAGCATTCTTTAATTCCAAAGCTTTTGAGATTTATTTCACGAGGTTGTTTATTTTTAGTAAAAAATTGCATAAAAACACTTTTAAAAGAGTTTAACATTAGGTGGTTGCTTACTAGCCAACGCTGTAGATTTTGTATGGAATTGGAAACACTTATGTTTAAGATGGCTTGTGGACCACCAAACAACAATGTCGTGTCGTCTGCATATAATATGGTTTTTGCCAAGGGGATATGATTAACTACATCATTTATATAGGTGAAAAAAGCAGTGGCCCCAATATACTTCCTTGTTGAACTCCAAACTCTGTGTCAGTGTAATTAAAGCGGGCACTTGATAATACAACAAATTGCCGACGGTAGATAAGTAAGACCATTGATTTTATACACAAATAGATTTCCCATCCAATGTTAAATTTTGAGTCTCAAAAAATCAGCTGTTATGTGGTCCATTGTGGAGCGCTAGTGTAGCTCCATGTAATTGTAATGCAGTTTAAAACAGCTGTGGTTGCGGGCCACACTAACTAACAAAATTACTGCCACAAATATTCCTATTAGATGGTTTATCTATTGTAGGTGTATATAATCAAGGGTAAGACCTAATCAGGACAAAGGCACACATCCAACACCATACTTCTCTAGTTTTTCAAATAAAATGTTATGATCGACATGGTCGAAGGGCTTTGAGAGGTCGAAAAAAATTCCTAAAGCCGGCTGACGATTTTCTAGCTGAATAATTATTTCTTGTATGAAGTTTTTAATTTCCTTAGTGTTTGAACGATTCCTCATAAACCCGTATTGATGCGGGACAATTGCGTTGTGTTTATGTAGGTGTTGTAACAACCTACCACTAACCACTCTTTCCAGCACAGTACTTAACAAGGACACTGGTCGGTAGTTACTCACATCACATTTATTTTCTTTTTTGAAGATAGAAATAATTTTTGAGGTTTTGTATGTACTTGGAAAAACGCCCGATGAAATAGAGGAATTAAAGAGAGAAGAGAGAAGTGAGAGGACCAAGAAGCGGCTTGTATGTTTTCTTTAGAAGAGAGCTAGATATCTCATCTACATCAGCAGAGTTGCTAGATTGCAAAGAAAGACTTATTTGCTCAATTTCATTTGGGATCAAAGGGAAAAATTGGTATACACAATGTATGGGGCTAGTCCTATATCCAGTTATGACAGGTGTAAGAGGTTTGATAAATGACGGGAAAATATAAGTCCAAGGTTGGTTGGGAAACCATTGGATTACAAAGTCACTGGTTGGCTCTCGTGTTGTCAATAATACTAATGCCTTGTATATATAATATGTAAACCCTCGAAAGGCACCTGGTAGCACTGAAATGTAATTAACTCAATGAAATTGATTGTTCAATTTGAAGCTGAAAAATTGTTTAGAGCTGTAACATTTTATTCGAATAGGCCCTACATAAATTATTAAGGAATATAAAAATCCACTTTATTCATAACACAAAATCAAGGTATATTTTCAAACTATATTCACATTATCCATTCCCAAAGAAAGGACTAAATATTTCCAAAGGCTAAGACAGACACAAAACAATTGCGAAATCGGAAATCATACACAAAAATATTTTGTGTATGACACTTCTTCAGCAAATGTAATTGGAATAAGAACAATTACATTTGCTGAAGAAGCTCTCACAAGAATTAATAATTTTCCATACCTCCGAGATCCAAAGGCCCAGATGCAGGAAGGAAAGTTTGCACTATCGGTAGATTTTTTTATACATAATTACACTGTCAGTAATGCCACCATTATGGTTTGGTTATTGTTGTTGAACTGATTATGATTTGTCTTTCGTTGAGATAAGAGCTGATGGCCATAACTACTGCAAGGTTATTCACCTGTAAGTTACATAACCATTTCTTTACGATGAGTTGATTTTATAACGTCTAGGTTTAAAACGTCCTCCACAAAATTAACCATCAAGAATTAATAAAAATAAATGATTCCAAAGAATTGGTGCAAACTTTCCCCCTATTTAAACACTAAAAAATCAAAACTTTGAAAATTACCCAGTTTGATTCCCAAATATGGTGTTTTACCATAACCAATAACTCGTCAAGTTATAGATTTGTGGTTTTTACTAAAATATTTTAAATTGAATCAAAATCGTTAGAGCTGTTTTTGAGAAAATCCCATTTTTGTATGTTCTTTGCCCATAATGTCGTAGTGATGACATTGAGAATCATCGGCCTATAGCGGTGTTATCACCTCCTGCTAAAATATTTGAGTCAATAATTTATAATAGATTGTTTTGTTATATTAACAAACACATTAGTAAATGTCAACACGGCTTTCTTCCGAATAAATCAATAAACTCCAATTTGTTAAATTTTTCGCAGTATTGCAATTATGCTGTTGACAACAACATCCAAGTTGATGTTATTTATACAGACTTTCAAAAGGCGTTTGACAGAGTTAATCATTTGAGTCTACTTAGTAAGCTAAATTATTATAGACTTAATGATCAGTGTGTGACATTTTTTTCAACTTATTTACATGGGAGAAGTCAGTTTGTTAGTTTTGCAGGATTTACCTCTAGTAGATACATAGCTGGCTCAGGTGTCCCGCAAGGCTCAAATTTAGGTCCATTGTTATTTTTAATTATGATCAATGATGTGGGAACACATATTAAAAACAGTGAATTACTGCTTTATGCGGATGATATGAAACTTTTTTTGAAGATATACAATGTTAGTGATTGCTATAAATTACAACAAGATCTTAACGCACTTGTACTGTGGAGCAATTCAAATTAAAAATTTAATCTTGAAAAATGTGTCGTTATGTAATTTTTCAGAAAACCAGACAAAAATATAATTAAATTTAATTATGACATGGGGGGAAAACAATTAAATAGGAAATCAACTGTTAGAGATTTAGGTGTATTATTTGACACAAAATTAAGTTTTACTGAACATATTACCTCAATTTGCAAATCGTCATATTCAATATTAGGCTTTATAAGAAGATGCGGAAATTTTTTAAATAGTTTGGAAGCAATTAAATCAGTCTTTGTTTCACTTGTTAGAGCTAGACTTGAATATGGAGCTGTAATATGGAATCCTCATTTTAATTATCTCATAGATATGATTGAAGCAGTACAGAAAAAGTTTTTGAGGTTTTTATATTATAAGGCATTTGGTCACTATACATTAGATGTTCCATATTCAGAATTACTAAATATCTTCAATATTGCAAGTTTGTCGAAAAGACGCAAGATTAGCATGCTTATCTATCTTCACAAGTTAGTGGGTGGGGTACTCGATGATAGCAAGCTATTATCTCAACTGGACTTTGCCATCCCCCGTCCAAACTCCCGTAGTCTTATGTTATTTGTCCGAAATACTCTTGCACTAACCTTGGATATTTCTCCAGTTTAAATACAATGATTAGACAATACAATGTTAATTCACTTTCACTTGACATTTTTTATAACTCACTTGATTCTTTTAAAAATACTTTAGTTGAGATTGTTGACAATTGATATTAATTGAGATTAATAGTTTATGAAATGTTGCTTGTTATTCAGCATTACAGAGTTTAAAATATGTTATTGGTTACAAATTAGGATAAGTCTGAGTATTTATGTATTTATTGATTTTTGTTCATGTTATATTTATTCATGTTATATTTATTATTTAGTCTTGTGTTTTCATTTTTGGTTTCTGTCATTTGTTATATCGATGTGTAAATTGTTAATCTAAACACTCCATTTGTATGATGAATAATGCGTGTATTGTGGAACTGTTGGACTGAGAGATAATAAACTGCATGTGCATATTTAAATATTATACTCGTAATGCTGCAATGTAATTGGTGTTGCTGTTTTGTAGCATTGTAAAATAAATAAATAAATAAAAAAATAAATAAAATTTAGAAAAAATGAAAAAAATGGCCTGGAGATATTTGTTAAATACACCTAAATACCAAATTTTATACAAATGTATCCATCCGTTTGGTCTCCAGCGAACTGCACATACACACAGGCAGACATAACAATTGCTTTTCGAAAACCTAATTTTTTAGGTCCAGGGGACCATAAAATCAATTTTTAGACCAACTTGTAGAAAAATTTTCTTTTTTACGATCACAATACTTTCTCTATGCTAACGCATATGGGAGAATGTAAAATACAGTACATATAGAAGTCAGTGGTAACAGAAGTTGTTTTAATCGCAGCAAATTCTATATTAACTCTGCTTCACTACGACTAGAAGTGTCGGGCAGAAGAGTAAGCCTCGCGACTGTGTATATTAGACTGTGATCATCCCTTAAACACAAAATCATCCTTAGTTGTAAAACTGTACATTGAAACAGGGTGTTTCAAAATCCCCCTTCTATATTTTAACACTCATTGACAACTCACCACACAAAAATAAGGATAGGAGAAACTGAAGTGGGAATATAAGTCACAATTGTTTTAAAACTTATTGTATGCCGTGACTGTTCCTCCGGAGTTACGCTAGGTTCAATTCAATTCTTTTATTCATGAATAAATACAGTACCTGGAAGTACAAAGTAAATCTCCCACGTCAATATCAAGTTAACTATTAATTACATTATAAACTAAAATAAAGTTAACAGATTAAAATGAATTAATTCCAACTAAAATAAAACTCCTTTTCCACCAGGAATACTTTTAATCTATTTCTTAATCCCTCCCTAGAAGCTTAGAGGGGGCTGCAGGAAACCTATTAAAAAATAAAGGCCCACAGTAAGTTAAACCTTGCTCACAGAGTGCCAGACGAAGTCTAGGAAGCCGTAGATCGGTCCCATGTCTTGTGGAGAAACGATGCTTGGCCCCAACCGTCCGAATGTCCTGAGAACCATCTGAAATAGACAGAATTACTCGAAATATAAACAACGAAGGTAACGTTAGAAGATTAAGAGATCTGAAAACCCCTCTGTAGCTACTTTGTGATGCTAATCCCTTAATTACCCTAACAGCTCTTTTTTATTCAAGAAATACTCTATATAAGTAGGGTGAACCTCCCCATAGCTCAATACCATAGGAAATAACAGAGGAAAAACACCCATGGTAAACTGATAACAAGGCATCAGGCTCCAACAAAGGATACAACTTTCTAAGAGCGTAAATGACTCTACTAAACTTACTGCAGAGTTAGGTTATATGAGAGGACCAAGAGAGCCCTTAGCAACGGTCAAACCTAGAAAATTCTCTGTTGAGCATTCTTTAATTCCAAAGCTATTGAGATTTATTTCACGAGGTTGTTTATTTTTAGTAACAAATTGCATAAAAACACTTTTAAAAGAGTTTAACATTAGGTGGTTGCTTACTAGCCAACGCTGTAGATTTTGTATGGAATTGGAAACACTTATGTTTAAGATGGCTTGTGGACCACCAAACAACAATGTCGTGTCGTCTGCATATAATATGGTTTTTGCCAAGGGGATATGATTAACTACATCATTTATATAGGTGAAAAAAGCAGTGGCCCCAATATACTTCCTTGTTGAACTCCAAACTCTGTGTCAGTGTAATTAAAGCGGGCACTTGATAATACAACAAATTGCCGACGGTAGATAAGTAAGACCATTGATTTTATACACAAATAGATTTCCCATCCAATGTTAAATTTTGAGTCTCAAAAAATCAGCTGTTATGTGGTCCATTGTGGAGCGCTAGTGTAGCTCCATGTAATTGTAATGCAGTTTAAAACAGCTGTGGTTGCGGGCCACACTAACTAACAAAATTACTGCCACAAATATTCCTATTAGATGGTTTATCTATTGTAGGTGTATATAATCAAGGGTAAGACCTAATCAGGACAAAGGCACACATCCAACACCATACTTCTCTAGTTTTTCAAATAAAATGTTATGATCGACATGGTCGAAGGGCTTTGAGAGGTCGAAAAAAATTCCTAAAGCCGGCTGACGATTTTCTAGCTGAATAATTATTTCTTGTATGAAGTTTTTAATTTCCTTAGTGTTTGAACGATTCCTCATAAACCCGTATTGATGCGGGACAATTGCGTTGTGTTTATGTAGGTGTTGTAACAACCTACCACTAACCACTCTTTCCAGCACAGTACTTAACAAGGACACTGGTCGGTAGTTACTCACATCACATTTATTTTCTTTTTTGAAGATAGAAATAATTTTTGAGGTTTTGTATGTACTTGGAAAAACGCCCGATGAAATAGAGGAATTAAAGAGAGAAGAGAGAAGTGAGAGGACCAAGAAGCGGCTTGTATGTTTTCTTTAGAAGAGAGCTAGATATCTCATCTACATCAGCAGAGTTGCTAGATTGCAAAGAAAGACTTATTTGCTCAATTTCATTTGGGATCAAAGGGAAAAATTGGTATACAAATGTATGGGGCTAATCCTATATCCAGTTATGACAGGTGTAAGAGGTTTGATAAATGACGGGAAAATATAAGTCCAACGTTGGTTGGGCAACCATTGGATTACAAAGTCACTGGTTGGCTCTCGTGTTGTAAATAATACTAATGCCTTGTATATATAATATGCAAACCCTCGAAAGGCACCTGGTAGCACTGAAATGTAA
Organism: Stictocephala bisonia; assembly: GCA_035578905.1. Taxonomy (NCBI): domain Eukaryota; kingdom Metazoa; phylum Arthropoda; class Insecta; order Hemiptera; family Membracidae; genus Stictocephala; species Stictocephala bisonia. Next base: position 204,525 of record JAQJVL010000367.1, on the reverse strand, counting down.
TTAACTCAATGAAATCGATTGTTCAATTTGAAGCTGAAAAATTTTTTAGAGCTGTAACATTTTATTCGAATACATAAATTATTAAGGAATATAAAAATCCACTTTATTCATAACACAAAATCAAGGTATATTTTCAAACTATATTCACATTATCCATTCCCAAAGAAAGGACTAAATATTTCCAAAGGCTAAGACAGACACAAAACAATTGCGAAATCGGAAATCATACACAAAAATATTTTGTGTATGACACTTCTTCAGCAAATGTAATTGGAATAAGAACAATTACATTTGCTGAAGAAGCTCTCACAAGAATTAATAATTTTCCATACCTCCGAGATCCAAAGGCCCAGATGCAGGAAGGAAAGTTTGCACTATCGGTAGATTTTTTTATACATAATTACACTGTCAGTAATGCCACCATTATGGTTTGGTTATTGTTGTTGAACTGATTATGATTTGTCTTTCGTTGAGATAAGAGCTGATGGCCATAACTACTGCAAGGTTATTCACCTGTAAGTTACATAACCATTTCTTTACGATGAGTTGATTTTATAACGTCTAGGTTTAAAACGTCCTCCACAAAATTAACCATCAAGAATTAATAAAAATAAATGATTCCAAAGAATTGGTGCAAACTTTCCCCCTATTTAAACACTAAAAAATCAAAACTTTGAAAATTACCCAGTTTGATTCCCAAATATGGTGTTTTACCATAACCAATAACTCGTCAAGTTATAGATTTGTGGTTTTTACTAAAATATTTTAAATTGAATCAAAATCGTTAGAGCTGTTTTTGAGAAAATCCCATTTTTGTATGTTCTTTGCCCATAATGTCGTAGTGATGACATTGAGAATCATCGGCCTATAGCGGTGTTATCACCTCCTGCTAAAATATTTGAGTCAATAATTTATAATAGATTGTTTTGTTATATTAACAAACACATTAGTAAATGTCAACACGGCTTTCTTCCGAATAAATCAATAAACTCCAATTTGTTAAATTTTTCGCAGTATTGCAATTATGCTGTTGACAACAACATCCAAGTTGATGTTATTTATACAGACTTTCAAAAGGCGTTTGACAGAGTTAATCATTTGAGTCTACTTAGTAAGCTAAATTATTATAGACTTAATGATCAGTGTGTGACATTTTTTTCAACTTATTTACATGGGAGAAGTCAGTTTGTTAGTTTTGCAGGATTTACCTCTAGTAGATACATAGCTGGCTCAGGTGTCCCGCAAGGCTCAAATTTAGGTCCATTGTTATTTTTAATTATGATCAATGATGTGGGAACACATATTAAAAACAGTGAATTACTGCTTTATGCGGATGATATGAAACTTTTTTTGAAGATATACAATGTTAGTGATTGCTATAAATTACAACAAGATCTTAACGCACTTGTACTGTGGAGCAATTCAAATTAAAAATTTAATCTTGAAAAATGTGTCGTTATGTAATTTTTCAGAAAACCAGACAAAAATATAATTAAATTTAATTATGACATGGGGGGAAAACAATTAAATAGGAAATCAACTGTTAGAGATTTAGGTGTATTATTTGACACAAAATTAAGTTTTACTGAACATATTACCTCAATTTGCAAATCGTCATATTCAATATTAGGCTTTATAAGAAGATGCGGAAATTTTTTAAATAGTTTGGAAGCAATTAAATCAGTCTTTGTTTCACTTGTTAGAGCTAGACTTGAATATGGAGCTGTAATATGGAATCCTCATTTTAATTATCTCATAGATATGATTGAAGCAGTACAGAAAAAGTTTTTGAGGTTTTTATATTATAAGGCATTTGGTCACTATACATTAGATGTTCCATATTCAGAATTACTAAATATCTTCAATATTGCAAGTTTGTCGAAAAGACGCAAGATTAGCATGCTTATCTATCTTCACAAGTTAGTGGGTGGGGTACTCGATGATAGCAAGCTATTATCTCAACTGGACTTTGCCATCCCCCGTCCAAACTCCCGTAGTCTTATGTTATTTGTCCGAAATACTCTTGCACTAACCTTGGATATTTCTCCAGTTTAAATACAATGATTAGACAATACAATGTTAATTCACTTTCACTTGACATTTTTTATAACTCACTTGATTCTTTTAAAAATACTTTAGTTGAGATTGTTGACAATTGATATTAATTGAGATTAATAGTTTATGAAATGTTGCTTGTTATTCAGCATTACAGAGTTTAAAATATGTTATTGGTTACAAATTAGGATAAGTCTGAGTATTTATGTATTTATTGATTTTTGTTCATGTTATATTTATTCATGTTATATTTATTATTTAGTCTTGTGTTTTCATTTTTGGTTTCTGTCATTTGTTATATCGATGTGTAAATTGTTAATCTAAACACGCCATTTTTATGATGAATAATGCGTGTATTGTGGAACTGTTGGACTGAGAGATAATAAACTGCATGTGCATATTTAAATATTATAATCTTAATGCTGCAATGTAATTGGTGTTGCTGTTTTGTAGCATTGTAAAATAAATAAATAAATAAAAAATAAATAAAATTTAGAAAAAATGAAAAAAATAGCCTGGAGATATTAGTTAAATACACCTAAATACCAAATTTTATACAATGTATCCATCCGTTTGGTCTCCAGCGAACTGCACATACACACAGGCAGACATAACAATTGCTTTTCGAAAACCCACTTTTTTAGGTCCAGGGGACCATAAAATCAATTTTTAGACCAACTTGTAGAAAAATTTTCTTTTTTACGATCACAATACTTTATGCTAACGCATATGGGAGAATGTAAAATACAGTACATATAGAAGTCAGTGGTAACAGAAGTTGTTTTAATCGCAGCAAATTCTATATTAACGTATTATACGAGTACTATAGGGCAGGCTATAGTCCATTTTCAATTAAATAATTAAGTTTTAAGATTATCGACATGTTGCTTCTATATAATAACACCTTTATATAAACTATAATGTTGGAACAAATTAATAATTAATTCTATCTCTAATAAATCTTATATATATAATAATGTATAATACTGGGTGTGTAAAATATCTGGAGAAACACCCAAATATTTTATTTACTATTCGAAATAAAAATTACACTTTTCGGGTCGCTTAAATAAAATTAAATAATTACTAAATTTAATTAAATAAAAAATGTCAATATGTTTTGTGCATCTGCTTTTTGGAACAATATTTTGTTATGTCACATTAACGGGGGACGCCCTGTTGAGGGTATCGTCAATATTCTTCATGGAAACCTATGTCTAGTGATACACCACTTTAAATGTTATAGTTTACTACATTGAATGCCAGAAACTAGAAGACTTTGAGTATTGAAAATTTGCTGATTTTCACCAATTTCATTAACTTAATTTGAGAAGGAAAACAGTTCGAAAATTTACCTTGGCACAAATTGGTGCTAAAAGGTTAGTGACTTACGTCACAAATGTTTTATAAGAAATTAATTAGATAATTAATTATTTGCACACATTTATTCTTATAAAACTGCACCAAAATTTTGCTAATAAAACCAGCTTTAAATGAAAATATCAGTTAAACTTTTTTTAATGTTAAGAAATTTCCTGTAACACATTAATATGGCAAGAACCAAGTTAAAATGAAATTGTTGAATATAGGAACATTTTCAATTCTCTAATTGCTCTATTTTTTAATTTAGGGATTCCTTAGAGATCACTATATTTTATATAGTGATCTCTAAGGTTTCTGGCATCTTATATAGGTTTCTGGCATTCAATTTAGTAAACGATAACACAAAGTATAGGCTTCCATAAAGAATATTGATACCCTCAACAGGACGTTCCCCGTTAGTGTGACATTACAAAATATTGTTCCAAAACGTAGTGCTCAATACATATCAAGAAGTTTGTAATTTATATTTCGAATAGTAATGAAAATATTTGGGTCTTGCCTGAAATTGTTCACACTCTGTATACATGTATTAGATATTAACTGACACATGAACCTGCGCAAGGAAATAGTTTCGATTTCCGCAATACACAAATTGCAATAAGTAATAAATTTGCCTACAGTAACATTTATTAGAAAATAAATCACTGTTGCAAATTCAGAGATGTAGGAGAATAAATGACCAGTGACCTTATTGACCCACTAAGGATGTGACTGTGGGATTAGCGAAGGTCACAACGTACGACCGAGTCTCTCCTCTTCAGGTCGAACTGAGTTTCAGATTTGGTGTATCGTCCTTGTTACATTTTGAATCACGAGAATAGTGCAGACATTGTAAACCCACATTATCAACTTAGGGTTGGACGTTATTTTTAACTTTATTAAAGAAATACAATTCTTATAATCTTTTTGCGTTAACTTTAAATAATATACTAGTAAATTTCAAATAACTCACCACCCTACCAATAACTGTAATTTATTATTTAATTTGATCAGCTGAAAAAAAGTATTAAACACGTTTAATAATACTATTGAGAAATCGATAAATATGGTGGCTATCGTCTTATGAACTACATATTTTCAACTTGCAAACTTACTTTTAAATAATGTACATACACAAGATACTTTGTCTCAAGCACAAAAATGTATTAATTTTGTATTTTTACCTAGGCACATGAAAGTATGTTTTATGGCACCACTGGAATGTTTTGTATGGTTCAGTTCGGGCTAGAGATGAATAACCGAGTCTTATATGCCAAAGAGCTGCCATTTTAAAAACATTTTTTAAGGAACTCGGACAGTTACAAGTACATGTATCACTCTCATATACGTGTATAGCATATCCGCCAATCATCATCATCATCAAGGGTGTTCTGCCCTCAGGCACGTCTTGTTGCAGCCTCCCACAAATATTTCCGTTTTAAGTAAGTCTTTTTGTTGTCTCATACTTCCCTCCTATCCTTACAATGTCCACCATCTAACATCTTCTTGGCCAAAAGGCCAGAACTTTTGGTCTGCATGCCGTTGTGCATTTCTTTTTGGACTCCACTGGACTTAGTTTCGTGATTCTCCAACAGATTGCATGTGCATGTTGATTGAAACAAGTTGGCTCTACAACCCGTCCCGTGGACACTGCCTTTGCGGCTACTGTTTATAACAATAATGTTAAGGATCTTTCATTTAAATGTTTGTTTTGTTTTGTAAATTGTTTTAGCACTGTTGACTCTTGTTATTAGCTTGTTTATTTATTTAATTGTATTGTCTATCTAATTTATTTATATAATTGTGTTCCTATTATTACTTTCTGTTGGTTAATATATGAATTTATAATTTGTAGTAGTTGTTACAGATAATTATGCATTATTATTTGTTTTACTACATTTTATCTGTATTATTATTATTATTAAATTAAAAACATGTCCTTCATTTTGGAAACATCTAAAATTGGAAAGGACACCATTTTGTACAACAACTACAAGTACAGAGAAAGTTATTCTGTTAAATGTGGGGAGATTGTGTGGCGCTGCTTGGGGAGGGACTGTAAGTCGTCTATCCGAACAAACAAAGCTAAGGATGTTATATACTCCTCAAATGAGATTCATACTGGGCAACACCCTGTTACGATGAGAGCTTTGACCCCTACATCGTTGAACCGCGCCAACTCAGTAACTGCATCAACCTCTCCCTACACCACAACACCAGCTTGTTCTCCCACGCTCACTAAAGATAACGAAACATCTATTGCACCAACTCAGACAATACCAGTACAAGACACATCCCTCCATACTATAGACCTGGAACAAGAAAACAATGCCTTAAAGAAGGAGCTGGAAGAGGTTCGTGAACAACTACGTGTGGTCTTAGATCACTCAATACAATCAGATCAGAGGCTTCTTCAATACACTGAGGATGTTTTCCTACCCCCACCTTCCAAGCTTCCCTCAACTCCTGACCATATGACTCCTATCTGTCAATCTATTAGTACACAGACCCAGGCCGAGAGTGACAATGTTCTACTAACTCCATTAACCACTAATTGTACGATGCAATGTCCAAAGACAGCTGAAGTATGTGATAATGTATGGGATAAGCATAGAATAAGTGAAGCAGGGAAAAGCAGATGGTTTGCCGATGATTTGCTTGCAGCACATTTTCACTTGTTAAATAAAGAAGTTAGTAAATATAGAACAGACGTGCTGTTTGTAGATCCGTCGGTCACTCATCTGCTTAAACTGCTAAGTAAACAAGACACTGAAAGTACTTTAAGGGACTTATCGTTTAATAATATGGCCTATGTTTTCTTTTGCCTCAATAATTGTAATACGGGGATTGAAGGAAACGGAGGCTCTCACTGGAGTCTTGTTGTATACAACAATATCACAAAAATTGCAATTCACTATGACTCGGCCCCAGGTGTTAATAGAATCCATGCTGAGAAGTTGATAACTAACTTAGGCTTATGTAAAAATGCCTTGTTTGAAGGCACTGTGATGAGACAGACTGACGATCATGAGTGTGGACTGCATGTACTTGTGAACACCAGGTTACTATTGGCACAAATATGTGATGGTGTCGTTACACCGAGTGTCTCACTTCCTAATACTGCAGTGATAACACAAGCAATACCTCCTCCTACCTCTCACATTCCTACGTTCATACCGAACGCCATACATAATGTTTCCTTATCACAGAGCTATACTGATAATAATTGGAAGCAAAACAAACGTAAGAAATCAAAAACATCTCATGGGCGTAAACCTAAACCTAAACAAGTAGGCTTATGTAGTAAAAAATCCTATTTTGAATGTAAAAACCCTTTTGCAGTTTTAGAAGTAAAAAAATATATTCAATATGAAAATAGCAATGAATTGATTATAAGTACATCTGGTACTTGGGAGAGTAAAACTAGTAAAGTTGCTGTAAATAATAAAAATATTGTAAAACATGACCAAATTATAAATAAAAATAAGCTACTTAAAGATAAACATAAGTCTGTAGGAGACACTATAGGTAAAAAACTTGTTCTAAATGGCTCGTGTCAACAGGAAAAACAATGTAATGTTTTATATGATGGCTTAGTTGCAGATAAGAATACTCAATGTATAGAGACTAATTTAAAACCATTAAAACCTAAAATAAGACTAATTTCAGACAGTCATGGGCGCTCCATGTCTGCTATGCTTAAGTATAAGTTTACTGAATCTGTTGATATGTTAGGTATAATTAAGCCCAATGGAAAACTAAGTCATGTAATTGCTGACATCGAAACTGTGAGTAAAGAAATGAATAATAATGATGTTATAATTGTATTTGGAGGCACAAATGATTTTGACAATACACATGTAAAACCTAATTTGGCTAATATTGTGGATACATTACTAGTAAAAACACGCCATACAAGGTTGATATTTGTTGCTATACCTTTTAGATATGACAAGCCTCACCTTAATTCTTTTATTTCAAGTACAAATTATGAAATATCTAAAAAAATTGAAAACACAAAACATGCTTCATTTTTGTCTCTTAATTTTGTATCAAAATATAATTTTTACACGGGATTTGGCCTTCATTTTAATCGTAGGGGCAAAGGGTTGATTGTAAGTAATTTATACAAAGCGCTGCTCCCCAGTGTCGACAGCAGTAATTTGTCACATATTTGGGGAAGTGGGAAGTGTAATTCCAAATCCACGGGTACTGAACTCAGAGGTAAGTGGAGTGTGGATAAACATTCAAATACTGTAAATCAACCCTACCAATCTAGAATTTTTACAAATAAACAGCATTTTTTAGAGACTTCCATACTCAAACGGGGAAGAACATGACAACTGAGCCTGGCAGTTCTAATGGTGGACATCTTGAGACTATGAACATTTTCCACCAAAACGTGCAAGGGATATTCTCTAAGATTTTTCTTGTGGAAGATTTTTTGGGGTCACATAATAACCATATAGTGTGCTTTACTGAGCATTTCTTAACACAATCTGAACTCGATGTTTTTTGTCTTCCCGGTTATACCACGGCCACTGGTTATTGTCGCCCTTGCATGAAAAAAGGTGGGGTTTGTATTTTAGTTTCCCCGGTTCTTAAGTATCAAGTGTTAGATGTATCAGAATACTGCGTGGAGGGTGTTTGTGAGTTGGCCGCTATTAGAGTAGAAAACAATAATATACATTTCTTTATAATGACTGTCTACAGACCACCATCCCAAGTTATGTCTACCATTTTAGATTTTCTTGACTCAGTTAATAATTGCCTCGAAGAACTTATAAAAATAAATGATCAAATTGTAATCGTGGGTGATTTTAATATTGATTTTGCTGTAGACAGTGTACGAAGAAAATTGTTTAAAAATGTAATGACCAGCCATGGATTGAGAGACACTATTAGTAGTTATACTAGAGAATTTAAGCATTCGTGTACAATTATAGACAATATATTTACTAATATTAGTCCAGCAAATTTTAAAGCATCAGTTTTAGTCACAGGAATATCCGACCATCATGGTCAGGTTGGTAGTGTATCATCGTGTTTAAAACCTAACATTCCAAAGTTCACATTTAAAAGGGTTTTCTCAAAAGATAACATTCGTATATTTAGGACTCTCCTTGGTAATGAGACATGGATTGATGTATTCTCAACACTTGATATAAATGCAAAATTCAATTTCTTCCACTCCATATTCAGGTTCCATTTTGATTTGGCATTTCCTCTGAAAAAGATAAAGGTTAAGAAAAATAAATTTGTCACTAAAATTAAACTTGAACAAAAATTGGTTGAATTAAGGGAAAGTATTTTCAAGTTACACACTATAACAAAAAATCTAGAATCTTCTCATCCTTTACGCAAAAAGTACACTTCTTTGAGAAAACAACTAAGAGAAGAAATTAGATCTGCCAAGGCAAATGTTGCTCTCAAACACATAGAGGGGTCTCAAAACAAATCAAAAGCTCTTTGGGATATCGTAAATGATGTTTTACCGGGGAAAACTGATCGCTCATTCTCCAATTTTTCTCTTAGAGCATTGGACGATAAAGGTAAACTTGTACATAATCCCATTCTCGTCTCTAATATGTTTAACACATTCTTCTCGGAGGTGGGAATCAATTCTGGATCTTTGAACGATAATGTTGAACATTCATCATCTTCTTCCATTCAACAGAGATCCACTACTCATTCGTTATTTCTTTTCCCAACAGACGCAAATGAAGTAATTCAAATTATAAAATCACTTAGAATGAGTCGTTCTGCTGGCATTGACGAAGTATCGTCACAATTATTAAAGGAAATTTCAGATCTTCTTGCTGCTCCTTTGGCTCACTTGGCAAACGCGTCATTTGAAGGAGGCGTTTTTCCATCTTGCCTCAAGACCTCAATTGTTAAACCTCTTTACAAGAAAGGTGACTCCAATGAACCAAAAAACTATCGTCCAATTTCTATTCTTTCAACCTTTTCAAAGGTATTGGAAAAGTTATTCTCCAAAAGACTTACAACTTTTTTAGAATCTAAGGATCTTCTTTTTAATAAACAATTTGGCTTTAGGAAAAATCTTAGTACACTTAATGCCATGTTTAGTTTTATTTCTGACATCACACATGCCCTAGACAATAGACAGCACACAATGGGTCTTTTCTTTGATCTTACCAAGGCCTTTGATGTGGTTGATCATAGAATCCTTTTAGAAAAAGTGGACTCCTTTGGTATAAGAGGAAAAGCATTACAATGGATCAAGTCCTACTTATTAGGACGAAAGCAGTTTGTGCAAATTCCTTTCATTGATGCCCTAGGTTGCCTCCAGAAACAAGTATCAAACGAGGTGTCTGTTAATACAGGCGTACCTCAAGGGTCCGTCCTTGGGCCAATCTTATTTCTTATTTATATTGATGATCTACATCTTAGCATAAGAAATTCCAAGCTCTGTCTTTACGCAGATGATACATCGATTTCCATATCTAACAATAATGAAGACCAGCTTCAGATTGACACTTTTATTCAAAGCAGTTCTCTACTTCAGTGGATATCTGAGAATCATCTTTTTGTGAACATGGACAAAACTAGCCTCATTGAGTTTAAATTAACTAATTCTAAATCACATTTTTACAATTACTCCAATATTCTTATTGGTGATACAGAGATTTCATCTAGTGATTATACTATATTTTTGGGCCTGGTGATTGATTCAAATCTGACATTTAAAAAACATATAGACAGAGTTTGCAGCAAATTACATAGTGGAATTTTCTTACTTCGGAGACTTTTAATGTTTTCAAATAGAGACATCTTGATTACAGCGTACTACGGATGTGTCTACCCACACTTAGTCTATGGACTCCCAATATGGGGCGCTGAGTGCTCAAGGGTGAAGTGCATTTTTGCATTGCAAAAAAAGGCTCTGAGAGTTATACTTGGATTGCCCCGAAATAAATCTTGTAGAGGACTTTTCCGACGTAACAAATTACTTACTTTCCCTTCACTATATATCTTGGAAACCCTTATGTTTACGAAGAAAAATATTCACCTTTTCCATCTAAAATCACATGCTCTTAGAAATTTACATAACTTAGATATTCCCCGTCACAATAGTACTTTTTATAAAAAACACTCCACTTACAACTGTGTTAAGTTGTATAATAAGTTACCTAGGTTCTTGAAGGCTGAAGCTTGTGTGCATGTTTTTAGAAAGATATTGAAATTTGTTTTATTAGAAAAAGAATACTATTCAGTTTCTGACTATTTACAAGATACAATAATAGATAGTAAGCATAAGTTACATAGTTATAATTTATGAATTGTAAATAGTTTATATTAATGAAATGTTATGCAATAGGTTAAGGAAGACGTTTGTCCATGACAATCTTGTTTTAATGACAATAAACTTTATTTGATTTGATTTGATTTGATTCTTCTTGCATTTCCTCTCATTCCTCTAATTTTTTGGGGTAGCGGAAAAGTAGCCCCTGGAAAAGTACACCTTACACCCCAGCAACTGCCTACGTCACTTTGACGTAACAAAAACGTTATTTGAACAGCTGACGAAACTGGAGTCCGCAACTGGAAAAGTACTTCCCCCGACCAATTTAATAAACTCGCTGAATGAATTTATATTAGATATGGTCTAATATAAAATTGTAATCTAATACGGCGAGTTTGGATTGGTTTTGTAGCCTTTGGAAAAGTAACCGACCCCCCCGGCCAGCTGTGTACAGGGTGGAAAAGTAGCCCCTGGAAAAGCCCCCCCCCCCAGTCTGGCTTGGCCTTGAGGTTGTCGCAGCCAAGTTCAAGCGTTTGACCACTACTGGTTGTGTACTGTAGTTTTGAAGGTTTGTAATTTATTTATCTAGGCTCCTAAACACTGTGGGTAAATCTATATAAATTAATTTCACAATTAAATGTTTCCGTACCAAGTGTTTCATTTTTTTTCTATGCACCAGCTTTATGTGTTTACCATTTAACTATTTATCCGATAGCGAGACAATTGTTATGCAGAGTCAAATAAATTCTATTAAATATTTTGTACTTTTAGAATTTTATATTTATGACAACTACACTTGTTGTTTTAAGCAAACGTGTCTTTTATTCAAGATAGTCGGTAAACTGCGCTCTTAGTTGTAATACTCACAAAATACACAGGCTATTGAAAATTGCAGTTACATACATATCAGTTTATATTTTTATTACAAATGCGTAAGGGGAATATCAGCCCATTTTGAATAATTATATTGAGTGGTAAATTACAATTAAAATCTTTATGTTAAATACAGTTAAACTCGCATAAAAAGTTTAACTAATGCCACAGTATATGTATGGATGCCACTGCCCCCCCCCACACACACACACACACACACACACACACACACACACACACACACACACACACACACACACACACACACACACACACACACACACACACACACACACACACACACACACACACACACACACACACACACACACACACACACACACACACGCACGCACACACACACACACACACACACACACACACACACACACACACACACACACACACACACACACACACACACACACACACACACACACACACACACACACACACACACACACACACACACACGCACACGCACACGCACACGCACACGCACACGCACACGCACACGCACACGCACACGCACACGCACACGCACACGCACACGCACACGCACACGCACACTCACACGCACACGCACACGCACACGCACACGCACACGCACACGCACACGCACACGCGCGCACACACGCACACGCACACGCACACGCGCACGCGCACGCACACGCACGCGCACACGCACGCGCACACGCACACGCACACGCACACGCACGCGCGCACGCACACGCGCACGCACACACGCACACGCACACGCACAAATCAAATCAAATCAAATCAAATAAAGTTTATTGTCATAAAAACAAGATTGTCATGGACAAACGTCTTCCTTAACCTATTGCATAACATTTCATTAATATAAACTATTTACAATTCATAAATTATAACTATGTAACTTATGCTTACTATCTATTATTGTATCTTGTAAATAGTCAGAAACTGAATAGTATTCTTTTTCTAATAAACAAATTTCAATATCTTTCTAAAAACATGCACACAAGCTTCAGCCTTCAAGAACCTAGGTAACTTATTATACAACTTAACACAGTTGTAAGTGGAGTGTTTTTTATAAAAAGTACTATTGTGACGGGGAATATCTAAGTTATGTAAATTTCTAAGAGCATGTGATTTTAGATGGAAAAGGTGAATATTTTTCTTCGTAAACATAAGGGTTTCCAAGATATATAGTGAAGGGAAAGTAAGTAATTTGTTACGTCGGAAAAGTCCTCTACAAGATTTATTTCGGGGCAATCCAAGTATAACTCTCAGAGCCTTTTTTTGCAATGCAAAAATGCACTTCACCCTTGAGCACTCAGCGCCCCATATTGGGAGTCCATAGACTAAGTGTGGGTAGACACATCCGTAGTACGCTGTAATCAAGATGTCTCTATTTGAAAACATTAAAAGTCTCCGAAGTAAGAAAATTCCACTATGTAATTTGCTGCAAACTCTGTCTATATGTTTTTTAAATGTCAGATTTGAATCAATCACCAGGCCCAAAAATATAGTATAATCACTAGATGAAATCTCTGTATCACCAATAAGAATATTGGAGTAATTGTAAAAATGTGATTTAGAATTAGTTAATTTAAACTCAATGAGGCTAGTTTTGTCCATGTTCACAAAAAGATGATTCTCAGATATCCACTGAAGTAGAGAACTGCTTTGAATAAAAGTGTCAATCTGAAGCTGGTCTTCACTATTGTTAGATATGGAAATCGATGTATCATCTGCGTAAAGACAGAGCTTGGAATTTCTTATGCTAAGATGTAGATCATCAATATACATAAGAAATAAGATTGGCCCAAGGACGGACCCTTGAGGTACGCCTGTATGAACAGACACCTCGTTTGATACTTGTTTCTGGAGGCAACCTAGGGCATCAATGAAAGGAATTTGCACAAACTGCTTTCGTCCTAATAAGTAGGACTTGATCCATTGTAATGCTTTTCCTCTTATACCAAAGGAGTCCACTTTTTCTAAAAGGATTCTATGATCAACCACATCAAAGGCCTTGTTAAGATCAAAGAAAAGACCCATTGTGTGCTGTCTATTGTCTAGGGCATGTGTAATGTCAGAAATAAAACTAAACATGGCATTAAGTGTACTAAGATTTTTCCTAAAGCCAAATTGTTTATTAAAAAGAAGATCCTTAGATTCTAAAAAAGTTGTAAGTCTTTTGGAGAATAACTTTTCTAATACCTTTGAAAAGGTTGAAAGAATAGAAATTGGACGATAGTTTTTTGGTTCATTGGAGTCACCTTTCTTGTAAAGAGGTTTAACAATTGAGGTCTTGAGGCAAGATGGAAAAACGCCTCCTTCAAATGACGCGTTTGCCAAGTGAGCCAACGGAGCAGCAAGAAGATCTGAAATTTCCTTTAATAATTGTGACGATACTTCGTCAATGCCAGCAGAACGACTCATTCTAAGTGATTTTATAATTTGAATTACTTCATTTGCGTCTGTTGGGAAAATAAATAACGAATGAGTAGTGGATCTCTGTTGAATGGAAGAAGATGATGAATGTTCAACATTATCGTTCAAAGATCCAGAATTGATTCCCACCTCCGAGAAGAATGTGTTAAACATATTAGAGACGAGAATGGGATTATGTACAAGTTTACCTTTATCATCCAATGCTCTAAGAGAAAAATTGGAGAATGAGCGATCAGTTTTCCCCGGTAAAACATCATTTACGATATCCCAAAGAGCTTTTGATTTGTTTTGAGACCCCTCTATGTGTTTGAGAGCAACATTTGCCTTGGCAGATCTAATTTCTTCTCTTAGTTGTTTTCTCAAAGAAGTGTACTTTTTGCGTAAAGGATGAGAAGATTCTAGATTTTTTGTTATAGTGTGTAACTTGAAAATACTTTCCCTTAATTCAACCAATTTTTGTTCAAGTTTAATTTTAGTGACAAATTTATTTTTCTTAACCTTTATCTTTTTCAGAGGAAATGCCAAATCAAAATGGAACCTGAATATGGAGTGGAAGAAATTGAATTTTGCATTTATATCAAGTGTTGAGAATACATCAATCCATGTCTAACCAAGGAGAGTCCTAAATATACGAATGTTATCTTTTGAGAAAACCCTTTTAAATGTGAACTTTGGAATATTAGGTTTTAAACACGATGATACACTACCAACCTGACCATGATGGTCGGATATTCCTGTGACTAAAACTGATGCTTTAAAATTTGCTGGACTAATATTAGTAAATATATTGTCTATAATTGTACACGAATGCTTAAATTCTCTAGTATAACTACTAATAGTGTCTCTCAATCCATGGCTGGTCATTACATTTTTAAACAATTTTCTTCGTACACTGTCTACAGCAAAATCAATATTAAAATCACCCACGATTACAATTTGATCATTTATTTTTATAAGTTCTTCGAGGCAATTATTAACTGAGTCAAGAAAATCTAAAATGGTAGACATAACTTGGGATGGTGGTCTGTAGACAGTCATTATAAAGAAATGTATATTATTGTTTTCTACTCTAATAGCGGCCAACTCACAAACACCCTCCACGCAGTATTCTGATACATCTAACACTTGATACTTAAGAACCGGGGAGACTAAAATACAAACCCCACCTTTTTTCATGCAAGGGCGACAATAACCAGTGGCCGTGGTATAACCGGGAAGACAAAAAACATCGAGTTCAGATTGTGTTAAGAAATGCTCAGTAAAGCACACTATATGGTTATTATGTGACCCCAAAAAATCTTCCACAAGAAAAATCTTAGAGAATATCCCTTGCACGTTTTGGTGGAAAATGTTCATAGTCTCAAGATGTCCACCATTAGAACTGCCAGGCTCAGTTGTCATGTTCTTCCCCGTTTGAGTATGGAAGTCTCTAAAAAATGCTGTTTATTTGTAAAAATTCTAGATTGGTAGGGTTGATTTACAGTATTTGAATGTTTATCCACACTCCACTTACCTCTGAGTTCAGTACCCGTGGATTTGGAATTACACTTCCCACTTCCCCAAATATGTGACAAATTACTGCTGTCGACACTGGGGAGCAGCGCTTTGTATGAATTACTTACAATCAACCCTTTGCCCCAACGATTAAAATGAAGGCCAAATCCCGTGTAAAAATTATATTTTGATACAACATTAAGAGACAAAAATGAAGCATGTTTTGTGTTTTCAATTTTTTTAGATATTTCATAATTTGTACTTGAAATAAAAGAATTAAGGTGAGGCTTGTCATATCTAAAAGGTATAGCAACAAATATCAACCTTGTATGGCGTGTTTTTACTAGTAATGTATCCACAATATTAGCCAAATTAGGTTTTACATGTGTATTGTCAAAATCATTTGTGCCTCCAAATACAATTATAACATCATTATTATTCATTTCTTTACTCACAGTTTCGATGACTCTTCTTTACTCACACGCACACGCACACGCACTCGCACACGCACACGCACGCGCACGCGCACACACGCACGCACGCACATGCACGCACACACACACACACACGTACACACGCACACGCACACGCACACGCACGCGCACGCGCACGCGCACGCGCACACGCACACGCACACGCACACACACACACACACACACACACACACACACACACACACACACACACACACACACACACACACACACACACACACACACACACACACACACACACACACACACACACTATTAATTGTGCGAACGCATCAAACAAAATGAGCGAATCAAATCGTCTCTCGTCATGTTCGCGCAGGAAGCAGCATGGTCTAAACATTGACTTGTTATACAGGCTAGGTCAAAACCTACGTAACTTTACTATCAATGTAGAGATATTAATAACGCAACGTTATATTATGTTGATAACGTGAAGATTATATTTTAAAATTCATACAAATATGCATTTTAGAAAAGGGGTCATAATCAAATAAGTATAAATTGTTGTATTTTTTTAATGGGCATATTTAACGTACATTTTTTGATAGCTAAAACTCTATTAAAAACTTAAATTTAATGAAAACGGGTAAAAATACGTGCATTGGACATTTTTAAAACTGCCCCAATAATCTAATACTAAAGCAAAGCTGTAGTATAGTAAACAGAAAAGTTAAAGGATATAAATGATATAAAAAACTGCTAGAAATATAAGAAAGCCTTTGGACATCGTCAACCATCTGTCAAAATGATGAAGAAAGCAGTCCGAACTGTCGGTAGTGCGTTAACTTTTATCTCTTCTTCAATGATGAAGAAAGCAGTCCGAACTGTCGGTAGTGCGTTAACTTTTATCTCTTCTTCAATGATGAAGAAAGCAGTCCGAACTGTCGGTAGTGCGTTAACTTTTATCTCTTCTTCAATGATGAAGAAAGCAGTCCGAACTGTCGGTAGTGCGTTAACTTTTATCTCTTCTTCAATGATGAAGAAAGCAGTCCGAACTGTCGGTAGTGCGTTAACTTTTATCTCTTCTTCAATGATGAAGAAAGCAGTCCGAACTGTCGGTAGTGCGTTAACTTTTATCTCTTCTTCAATGATGAAGAAAGCAGTCCGAACTGTCGGTAGTGCGTTAACTTTTATCTCTTCTTCAATGATGAAGAAAGCAGTCCGAACTGTCGGTAGTGCGTTAACTTTTATCTCTTCTTCAATGATGAAGAAAGCAGTCCGAACTGTCGGTAGTGCGTTAACTTTTATCTCTTCTTCAATGATGAAGAAAGCAGTCCGAACTGTCGGTAGTGCGTTAACTTTTATCTCTTCTTCAATGATGAAGAAAGCAGTCCGAACTGTCGGTAGTGCGTTAACTTTTATCTCTTCTTCAATGATGAAGAAAGCAGTCCGAACTGTCGGTAGTGCGTTAACTTTTATCTCTTCTTCAATGATGAAGAAAGCAGTCCGAACTGTCGGTAGTGCGTTAACTTTTATCTCTTCTTCAATGAAGAAGAAAGCAGTCCGAACTGTCGGTAGTGCGTTAACTTTTATCTCTTCTTCAATGATGAAGAAAGCAGTCCGAACTGTCGGTAGTGCGTTAACTGTCGGTAGTGCGTTAACTTTTATCTCTTCTTCAATGTTTATAACGTATTGAAACATGTAAATTATGGACATAACTGGAACTGAAGATTTAAAGTTGATGTAATTCTTCCATGTCACGGTTTGCTATAAATATTCCATCCATTCAGAGAAAATCCAATTATAATAAGCTACACAAATATTTTTCCCAATGTATTTCTGACAATTGAATAAATTTCTTGTAAAAGACCTTTACATACATAAAAACAAACCTCCTTTATAAATCCATAAATAGAGGTTATGAAATGATAAAATACTTTTAACTAATTTAATGAACAAAGGATTAAATTAAATTAAAAAAAAACTATTTTTTCACCATTAAAAAACCTATTCCGTGCATATGTTGTACGTAGTAACATATTTATAATATTTAGAACTATCACTGTAATTGATTGTACACTTAGGTAATAACAAATTCCAGAATACCCGATTGGCATTTAATATATTCCATGCACGTTCCCAATCACACCTAAGTTGATTAAAGTTCCAACATGTTTGGAGCAATCTATTCAAGTCTATCTAGAGTGAGTGATATTTGAAATATACATTTGGGCTCCCCTTAAACCACACTAGATCGATTCCATACTTATATTTTCCCCAATACATTAAGAGAAGCGTTACACATTTGATTTATTTTTCTTACATTTTTATTGTGACGATTTCAGGAGTATTTTAGGACTTATATTGTTCTTGTGCGTAACTATAGGATGTATGAATTAAACTATAAAGAGCACAGTTTTTAATTAGCTTGTTAAGTGACTTTATAAATGATGGTCCAGAATTGTTTATATCCTGTTTCATTCAATAATTTATAACAACAATACCGTACTTACTCATTTATTATTCTGTTTTCTATTTCAGCAAAGGCATTTAAAATGATAATGGTTGTTCTTGTTCATTACATATAGTATGCTTTGCTCGCTTATAATCCAATTGTATAGTTAAAAACACGTTATTAGAAGTTGTATACATATAACTGAGGGCAGTAGTGATCCCGTGCATGACTGACTCTACTAGGGCTAACTATGGCTGAAGCATAAACACTGTATTGTAGACGAGGAAAAGCTTACTGTAAATAAAGATAAAATTAATACTGACATAAAAATTAAATCCCTTCATCAAATATAACTAACTCTTATAAAATGGCTAATGGAAATACAAGTATGACAAGATGCTAAATGTAAAAAATATAAAAAATATTGAAAAAATTCAATAAATTGTACTGTCTCATTAAAAATGGATAGTTAAAAAAACCATGCCAAACATTATACAATAATATAAATTTTTAAAAACCGTTACACAATAGTTTAAATGTGGTTGTTAGAAGGAATAAGGTCGAATTTAATTACTTAATTTGGTCTGAAAGTAATGAACTATTCTTATAATGCATGAATACAAACCCTAACACATTTTCTTAGCGTAAATTGTACTGGGACAGTTATAATGACTATTTATTCTTTGGCGTTGTGACTCGTTGGAATAAACATTGTAACATTCAACAGAAAGTATGTTTAAGATGTGAGCAGTACCAAGGTCGCCTTGCTCTGCCACAACCAGTCAGGATGTATGTTTGAGGTGTGAGCAGTACCAAGGTCACCTTCCTCTACCACAACGACTCAGGATGTATGTTTGAGGTGAAAAAAGTACCAGGGTTGCCTTCCCCTGCCACAACCACTCGGGATGTATGTTTCAGGTGTGAGCAGTAACAAGGTCGCCTTCCTCTACCACAACCACTTGGTATGTATGTTTTCGGTGTGAGCAGTACCAAGATCGCCTTGCTCTGCCACAACCACTCAGGATATATGTTTGAAGTGTGAGCAGTAGCTAGGTCGCATCCTCAGACACAACTACTCAGGTTGTATGTTTGAGGTGTGAGCAGTAGCAAGGTCGCCTTCCTCAGGGACAACCACTCAGGATGTTTGTTGAAGGTGTGAGCAGTAACAAGGTCGCCTTCCTCTGCCGCAACCACTCGGGATGTATGTTTGAGGTGTGAGCAATAGCAAGGTCGCCTTCCTCTGCCACAACCACTCGGGATGTATGTTTGAGTTTTGATCAGTAGTAAGGTCGCCTTACTCTACCACAACCACTCAGGATATATGTTTGAGGTGTGAGCAGTAACAAGGTTGCCTTCCTTTGCCACAACCACTCGGAATGTATGTATTAAGTGTGAGCAGTAGCAAGGTCGCCTTCTTCAGACACAACCACTCAGGATGTTTTTTTAAGGTGTGAGCAGTAGCAAGGTCGCCTTCCTCTGCCACAACCACTCAGGATATATGTTTGACGTGTGAGCAGTAGCAAGGTCGCCTTCCTCTGCCACAACCACTCAGGTTGTATGTTTGAGGTGTGAGCAGTAGCAAGGTCATTTTCCTCTGCCACAACCACTCGGGATGTATGTTTGTGGTGTGAGCAGTAGGAAGGTCGTCTTCATCAGACACAACTACTCGGGATGTTTGTTTAAGGTGTGATCAGTAGGAAGGTCGCCTTCCTCTGCCACAACCACTCAGGATATATGTTTGAGGTGTGAGCAGTAGCAAGATCGCCTTGCTCTGCCACAACCACTCAGGATATGTATTTGAGGTGTGAGTAGTAGCAAGGTCGCCTTCCTTAGACACATCCACTCACGATGTTTGTTTAAGGTGTGAGCAGTAACAAGGTCGCCTTCCTCAGATACAACTACTCAGGATGATTGTTTAAGTTGTAAGCAGTAACAAGATCTCCTTGCTCTGCTACAACCACTTGGGATGTATGTCTGAGGTGTGAGCAGTAGGAAGGTCGCCTTCCTTTGCCACAACCAATCCGGAGTATGTTTGAGTTGTGAACAGTAGAAAGGTGCCTTCCTCTGCCACAACCACTCAGGATATATGTTTGAGGTGTGAGTATTTTTCAGACACATCCACTCAGAATGTTTGTTTAAGGTGTGAGCAGTAAGAAGGTCGCCTTCTTTTGCCACAACCACTCGAGATGTATGCTTGAGGTGTGAGCAGTAGGAAGGTCGCCTTCCTTTGCCACAACCAATCCGGTTGTATGTTTGAGTTGTGAACAGTAGAAAGGTGCCTTCCTCTGCCACAACCACTCAGGATATATGTTTGAGGTGTGAGTATTTTTCTGACACATCCTCTCAGAATGTTTGTTTAAGGTGTGAGCAGTAAGAGGGTCGCCTTCTTTTGCCACAACCACTCGAGATGTATGTTTGAGGTGTGAGAAGTAGCAAGGTCGCCTTCCTCTGACACATCTACTCGGAATGTATGTATGAAGTGTGAGCAATAGCAAGGTCACCTTGCTCTGCCACAACCACTCAGGATATATGTTTGAGGTGTAGGAAGTAGCAAGGTCACATTCCTCTATCACAACCACTCGGGATGTTTGTTTGAGGTGTGAGTAGTAACAAGGTCGCCTTCTTCTGCCAAAACCACTCAGGATGTATGTTTGAGGTGTGAGCTGTAGCAAGGTCGCCATCCTCTGCCACAACCATTTGGGATGTATATATGAGGTGTGAGCAGTAGCAAGGTCGCCTTTCTCTGCCACAACCACTAGGATGTATGTATGAGGTGTGAGCAGTAGCATGGTCGCCTTACTCTGCCACAACCACTCAGGATGTCAGAGTAAACGACCCTTGTCAATGCACGATCACGGGCTGTTGAGTCATAAAAACACTCAGATAATAGTTATGTAAGAGGTATCTCTCTATCGTAGAGGGCAACAACTCTTGTCAATGCACTATCACGGGCTGTTGAGTCATAACAACACTCAAATAGTAGTTATGTAAAAAGAATCTATCACAGAAGCCAACAATCCTTGTCAATGCACGATAACGGGCTGTTGAGTCATAACAAAACTCAGATAATAGTTATGTGAGAGGTATCTCTCAACCGTAGAAGGCAACAACCCTTGTCATTGCACGATCACGGGCTGTTGAGTCATAACAACACTCAGATAATAGTTATGTAAGAGGTATCTCTCTATCGTAGAGGGCAACACCCCTTGTCAATGCACGATAACGGGCTGTTGAGTCATAACAACACTCAGATAATAGTTATGTAAGAGGTATCTCTCTATCGTAGAAGGCAACAACCCTTTTCATTGCACGATAACGGACTGTTGAGTCATAACAACACTCAGATGTTAAGTAGTTATGTAAGAGGTATATTTCTATCGTAGAGGGCAACACCCCTTGTCAATGCACGATAACGGACTGTTGAGTCATAACAACACTCAGATAATAGTTATGTAAGAGGTATCTCTCTATCGTAGAAGGCAACAACCCTCGTCAATGCACGTTAACGGGCTGTTGAGTCATAACAACACTCAGATAGTAGTTAAGTAGTTATGTAAGAGGTATCTTCTTATCGTAGAGGGCAACAACACTTGTCAATGCACGATAACGGGCTATTGTGTCATAACAACACTCAGATAATAGTTATGTAAGAGGTATCTCTCTATCGTAGAGGGCAACACCCCTTATCAATGCACGATAACGGGCTTTTGAGTCATAACAACACTCAGATAATAGTTATGTAAGAGGTATCTCTCTATCGTAGAAGGCAACAACCCTTGTCAATGCACGATAATGGGCTGTTGAGTCATAACAACACTCAGATAGTAGTTAAGTAGTTATGTAAGAGGTATCTTCTTATCGTAGAGGGCAACAACACTTGTCAATGCACGATAACGGGCAATTGTGTCATAACAACACTCAGATAATAGTTATGTAAGAGGTATCTCTCTATCGTAGAAGGCAACAACCCTTGTCAATGCACGATAACGGGCTGTTGAGTCATAACAACACTCAGATAGTAGTTATGTAAGAAGAATCTTTCTATCACAGAAGGCAACAACCCTTGTCAATGCATGATCACGGGCTGTTGAGTCATAACAACACTCAGATAATAGTTATGTAAGAGGTATCTCTCTATCGTAGAAGGCAACAACCCTTGTCAATGCACGATAACGGGCTATTGTGTCATAACAACACTCAGATAGTAGTTATGTAAGAGATATCGTTCTATCACAGAGGGCAACAACCCTTGTCAATGCACGATCACGTGCTTTTGAGTCATAACAACACCCAGATAGTAGTTATGTAAGAGGTATCTTTCTATTGTAGAGGGCAACAACCTTTGTCAGTGCACGATCACGGGCTGTTGTGCCATAACAATACTAAGATTGTTACAAATGGCGTTGATAAAAATCAAGGAAAAAACTTTGTCTCTTTCTCTGTAGTATATACGTTAGTGGGCTGGACAATCTAAACCATCCCTTTAAATAAAAATAGCAAATACATAATTAGATGATTAAATTATTGATTATCTACTGCCAAAAACGTAGAAAGCATATTCCTTGCAACTCTCTCTTATTTAATACTTGCCAATGTAGCATAATTATGGGCCAATAGATTATGTATTCTGGTTATTCTTCGTTCAAAGACTGTTTCATGACAATTGAATCAATTCTACAATTTCTTAAATGGTACATTCATAAGTCGTTTTAAGTAGCAAAATTTATTACAGTCTGCCTTCCTGATCAAATATTTATACATTCACATATATAAAGCTTCTCACTAATACTCTAACTTATATAGTGTAAAAAGTAACAATAAAAGGGCGTGTTTAATACGAGTAGTTCTCACACTTTCAACAAATAGTTTCTTAATTATCATATCACGTATTGGTAGTAACACGCTGGTGTAGTCCCACCTGTACTGGCAAACCTCACTAACTAATCATATCACGTATTGGTAGTAACACGCTGGTGTAGTCCCACCTGTACTGGCAAACCCCACTAACTAATCATATCACGTATTGGTAGTAACACGCTGGTGTAGTCCCACCTGTACTGGCAAACCTCACTAACTAATCATATCACGTATTGGTAGTAACACGCTGGTGTAGTCCCACCTGTACTGGCAAACCTCACTAACTAATCATATCACGTATTGGTAGTAACACGCTGGTGTAGTCCCACCTGTACTGGCAAACCTCACTAACTAATCATATCACGTATTGGTAGTAACACGCTGGTGTAGTCCCACCTGTACTGGCAAACCTCACTAACTAATCATATCACGTATTGGTAGTAACACGCTGGTGTAGTCCCACCTGTACTGGCAAACCTCACTAACTAATCATATCACGTATTGGTAGTAACACGGTGGTGTAGTCCCACATGTACTGGCAAACCTCACTAACTAATCATATCACGTATTGGTTGTAACACGCTGGTGTAGTCCCACCTGTACTGGCAAACCTCACTAACTAATCATATCACGTATTGGTAGTAACACGCTGGTGTAGTCCCACCTGTACTGAAAACCTCACTAACTAATCATATCACGTATTGGTAGTAACACGCTGGTGTAGTCCCACCTGTACTGGCAAACCTCACTAACTAATCATATCACGTATTGGTAGTAACACGCTGGTGTAGTCCCACCTGTACTGGCAAACCTCACTAACTAATCATATCACGTATTGGTAGTAACACGCTGGTGTAGTCCCACCTGTACTGGCAAACCTCACTAACTAATCATATCACGTATTGGTAGTAACACGCTGGTGTAGTCCCACCTGTACTGGCAAACCTCACTAACTAATCATATCACGTATTGGTAGTAACACGCCGGTGTAGTCCCACCTGTACTGGCAAACCTCACTAACTAATCATATCACGTATTAGTAGTAACACGCTGGTGTAGTTCCACCTGTACTGGCAAACCTCACTAACTAATCATATCACGTATTGGTAGTAACACGCTGGTGTAGTCCCACCTGTACTGGCAAACCTCACTAACTAATCATATCACGTATTGGTAGTAACACGCTGGTGTAGTCCCACCTGTACTGGCAAACCTCACTAACTAATCATATCACGTATTGGTAGTAACACGCTGGTGTAGTCCCACCTGTACTGGCAAACCTCACTAACTAATCATATCACGTATTGGTAGTAACACGCCGGTGTAGTCCCACCTGTACTGGCAAACCTCACTAACTAATCATATCACGTATTGGTAGTAACACGCTGGTGTAGTCCCACCTGTACTGGCAAACCTCACTAACTAATCATATCACGTATTGGTAGTAACACGCCGGTGTAGTTCCACCTGTACTGGCAAACCTCACTAACTAATCATATCACGTATTGGTAGTAACACGCTGGTGTAGTCCCACCTGTACTGGCAAACCTCACTAACTAATCATATCACGTATTGGTAGTAACACGCTGGTGTAGTCCCACCTGTACTGGCAAACATCACTAACTAATCATATCACGTATTGGTAGTAACACGCTGGTGTAGTCCCACCTGTACTGGCAAACCTCACTAACTAATCATATCACGTATTGGTAGTAACACGCTGGTGTAGTCCCACCTGTACTGGCAAACCTCACTAACTAATCACGTATTGGTAGTAACACGCCGGTGTAGTCCCACCTGTACTGGCAAACCTCACTAACTAATCACGTATTGGTAGTAACACGCCGGTGTAGTCCCACCTGTACTGGCAAACCTCACTAACTAATCACGTATTGGTAGTAACACGCTGGTGTAGTCCCACCTGTACTGGCAAACCTCACTAACTAATCATATCACGTATTGGTAGTAACACGCTGGTGTAGTCCCACCTGTAATGGCAAACCTCACTAACTAATCACGTATTGGTAGTAACACGCTGGTGTAGTCCCACCTGTACTGGCAAACCTCACTAACTAATCACGTATTGGTAATAACACGCTGGTGTAGTCCCACCTGTACTGGCAAACCTCACTAACTAATCATATCACGTATTGGTAGTAACACGCTGGTGTAGTCCCACCTGTACTGGCAAACCTCACTAACTAATCATATCACGTATTGGTAGTAACACGCTGGTGTAGTCCCACCTGTACTGGCAAACCTCACTAACTAATCATATCACGTATTGGTTGTAACACGCTGGTGTAGTCCCACCTGTACTGGCAAACCTCACTAACTAATCATATCACGTATTGGTAGTAACACGCTGGTGTAGTCCCACCTGTACTGGCAAACCTCACTAACTAATCATATCACGTATTGGTAGTAACACGCTGGTGTAGTCCCACCTGTACTGGCAAACCTCACTAACTAATCATATCACGTATTGGTAGTAACACGCTGGAGTAGTCCCACCTGTACTGGCAAACCTCACTAACTAATCATATCACGTATTGGTAGTAACACGCTGGTGTAGTCCCACCTGTACTGGCAAACCTCACTAACTAATCATATCACGTATTGGTAGTAACACGCTGGTGTAGTCCCACCTGTACTGGCAAACCTCACTAACTAATCATATCACGTATTGGTAGTAACACGCTGGTGTAGTCCCACCTGTACTGGCAAACCTCACTAACTAATCATATCACGTATTGGTAGTAACACACTGGTGTAGTCCCACCTGTACTGGCCAACCTCACTAACTAATCATATCACGTATTGGTAGTAACACGCTGGTGTAGTCCCCACCAGTACTGGCAAACCTCACTAACTAATCATATCACGTATTGGTAGTAACACGCTGGTGTAGTCCCACCTGTACTGGCAAACCTCACTAACTAATCATATCACGTATTGGTAGTAACACGCTGGTGTAGTCCCACCTGTACTGGCAAACCTCACTAACTAATCATATCACGTATTGGTAGTAACACGCTGGTGTAGTCCCACCTGTACTGGCAAACCTCACTAACTAATCACGTATTGGTAGTAACACGCTGGTGTAGTCCCACCTGTACTGGCAAACCTCACTAACTAATCATATCACGTATTGGTAGTAACACGCTGGTGTAGTCCCACCTGTACTGGCAAACCTCACTAACTAATCATATCACGTATTGGTAGTAACACGCTGGTGTAGTCCCACCTGTACTGGCAAACCTCACTAACTAATCATATCACGTATTGGTAGTAACACGCTGGTGTAGTCCCACCTGTACTGGCAAACCTCACTAACTAATCATATCACGTATTGGTAGTAACACGCTGGTGTAGTCCCACCTGTACTGGCAAACCTCACTAACTAATCATATCACGTATTGGTAGTAACACGCTGGTGTAGTCCCACCTGTACTGGCAAACCTCACTAACTAATCATATCACGTATTGGTAGTAACACGCTGGTGTAGTCCCACCTGTACTGGCAAACCTCACTAACTAATCATATCACGTATTGGTAGTAACACGCTGGTGTAGTCCCACCTGTACTGGCAAACCTCACTAACTAATCATATCACGTATTGGTAGTAACACGCTGGTGTAGTCCCACCTGTACTGGCAAACCTCACTAACTAATCATATCACGTATTGGTAGTAACACGCTGGTGTAGTCCCACCTGTACTGGCAAACCTCACTAACTAATCATATCACGTATTGGTAGTAACACGCTGGTGTAGTCCCACCTGTACTGGCAAACCTCACTAACTAATCATATCACGTATTGGTAGTAACACGCTGGTGTAGTCCCACCTGTACTGGCAAACCTCACTAACTAATCATATCACGTATTGGTAGTAACACGCTGGTGTAGTCCCACCTGTACTGGCAAACCTCACTAACTAATCATATCACGTATTGGTAGTAACACGCTGGTGTAGTCCCACCTGTACTGGCAAACCTCACTAACTAATCATATCACGTATTGGTAGTAACACGCTGGTGTAGTCCCACCTGTACTGGCAAACCTCACTAACTAATCATATCACGTATTGGTAGTAACACGCTGGTGTAGTCCCACCTGTACTGGCAAACCTCACTAACTAATCATATCACGTATTGGTAGTAACACGCTGGTGTAGTCCCACCTGTACTGGCAAACCTCACTAACTAATCATATCACGTATTGGTAGTAACACGCTGGTGTAGTCCCACCTGTACTGGCAAACCTCACTAACTAATCATATCACGTATTGGTAGTAACACGCTGGTGTAGTCCCACCTGTACTGGCAAACCTCACTAACTAATCATATCACGTATTGGTAGTAACACGCTGGTGTAGTCCCACCTGTACTGGCAAACCTCACTAACTAATCATATCACGTATTGGTAGTAACACGCTGGTGTAGTCCCACCTGTACTGGCAAACCTCACTAACTAATCATATCACGTATTGGTAGTAACACGCTGGTGTAGTCCCACCTGTACTGGCAAACCTCACTAACTAATCATATCACGTATTGGCAGTAACACGCTGGTGTAGTCCCACCTGTACTGGCAAACCTCACTAACTAATCATATCACGTATTGGTAGTAACACGCTGGTGTAGTCCCACCTGTACTGGCAAACCTCACTAACTAATCATATCACGTATTGGTAGTAACACGCTGGTGTAGTCCCACCTGTACTGGCAAACCTCACTAACTAATCATATCACGTATTGGTAGTAACACGCTGGTGTAGTCCCACCTGTACTGGCAAACCTCACTAACTAATCATATCACGTATTGGTAGTAACACGCTGGTGTAGTCCCACCTGTACTGGCAAACCTCACTAACTAATCATATCACGTATTGGTAGTAACACGCTGGTGTAGTCCCACCTGTACTGGCAAACCTCACTAACTAATCATATCACGTATTGGTAGTAACACGCTGGTGTAGTCCCACCTGTACTGGCAAACCTCACTAACTAATCATATCACGTATTGGTAGTAACACGCTGGTGTAGTCCCACCTGTACTGGCAAACCTCACTAACTAATCATATCACGTATTGGTAGTAACACGCTGGTGTAGTCCCACCTGTACTGGCAAACCTCACTAACTAATCATATCACGTATTGGTAGTAACACGCTGGTGTAGTCCCACCTGTACTGGCAAACCTCACTAACTAATCATATCACGTATTGGTAGTAACACGCTGGTGTAGTCCCACCTGTACTGGCAAACCTCACTAACTAATCATATCACGTATTGGTATGTAACACGCTGGTGTAGTCCCACCTGTACTGGCAAACCTCACTAACTAATCATATCAAGTATTGGTAGTAACACGCTGGTGTAGTCCCACCTGTACTGGCAAACCTCACTAACTAATCATATCACGTATTGGTAGTAACACGCTGGTGTAGTCCCACCTGTACTGGCAAACCTCACTAACTAATCATATCACGTATTGGTAGTAACACGCCGGTGTAGTCCCACCTGTACTGGCAAACCTCACTAACTAATCATATCACGTATTGGTAGTAACACGCTGGTGTAGTCCCACCTGTACTGGCAAACCTCACTAACTAATCATATCACGTATTGGTAGTAACACGCTGGTGTAGTCCCACCTGTACTGGCAAACCTCACTAACTAATCATATCACGTATTGGTAGTAACACGCTGGTGTAGTCCCACCTGTACTGGCAAACCTCACTAACTAATCATATCACGTATTGGTAGTAACACGCTGGTGTAGTCCCACCTGTACTGGCAAACCTCACTAACTAATCATATCACGTATTGGTAGTAACACGCTGGTGTAGTCCACCTGTACTGGCAAACCTCACTAACTAATCATATCACGTATTGGTAGTAACACGCTGGTGTAGTTCCCACCTGTACTGGCAAACCTCACTAACTAATCATATCACGTATTGGTAGTAACACGCTGGGTGTAGTCCCACCTGTACTGGCAAACCTCACTAACTAATCATATCACGTATTGGTAGTAACACGCTGGTGTAGTCCCACCTGTACTGGCAAACCTCACTAACTAATCATATCACGTATTGGTAGTAACACGCTGGTGTAGTCCCACCTGTACTGGCAAACCTCACTAACTAATCATATCACGTATTGGTAGTAACACGCTGGTGTAGTCCCACCTGTACTGGCAAACCTCACTAACTAATCATATCACGTATTGGTAGTGAACACGCTGGTGTAGTCCCACCCTGTACTGGCAAACCTCACTAACTAATCATATCACGTATTGGTAGTAACACGCTGGTGTAGTCCCACCTGTACTGGCAAACCTCACTAACTAATCATATCACGTATTGGTAGTAACACGCTGGTGTAGTCCCACCTGTACTGGCAAACCTCACTAACTAATCATATCACGTATTGGTAGTAACACGCTGGTGTAGTCCCACCTGTACTGGCAAACCTCACTAACTAATCATATCACGTATTGGTAGTAACACGCTGGTGTAGTCCCACCTGTACTGGCAAACCTCACTAACTAATCATATCACGTATTGGTAGTAACACGCTGGTGTAGTCCCACCTGTACTGGCAAACCTCACTAACTAATCATATCACGTATTGGTAGTAACACGCTGGTGTAGTCCCACCTGTACTGGCAAACCTCACTAACTAATCATATCACGTATTGGTAGTAACACGCTGGTGTAGTCCCACCTGTACTGGCAAACCTCACTAACTAATCATATCACGTATTGGTAGTAACACGCTGGTGTAGTCCCACCTGTACTGGCAAACCTCACTAACTAATCATATCACGTATTGGTAGTAACACGCTGGTGTAGTCCCACCTGTACTGGCAAACCTCACTAACTAATCATATCACGTATTGGTAGTAACACGCTGGTGTAGTCCCACCTGTACTGGCAAACCTCACTAACTAATCATATCACGTATTGGTAGTAACACGCTGGTGTAGTCCCACCTGTACTGGCAAACCTCACTAACTAATCATATCACGTATTGGTAGTAACACGCTGGTGTAGTCCCACCTGTACTGGCAAACCTCACTAACTAATCATATCACGTATTGGTAGTAACACGCTGGTGTAGTCCCACCTGTACTGGCAAACCTCACTAACTAATCATATCACGTATTGGTAGTAACACGCTGGTGTAGTCCCACCTGTACTGGCAAACCTCACTAACTAATCATATCACGTATTGGTAGTAACACGCTGGTGTAGTCCCACCTGTACTGGCAAACCTCACTAACTAATCATATCACGTATTGGTAGTAACACGCTGGTGTAGTCCCACCTGTACTGGCAAACCTCACTAACTAATCATCACGTATTGGTAGTAACACGCTGGTGTAGTCCCACCTGTACTGGCAAACCTCACTAACTAATCACGTATTGGTAGTAACACGCTGGTGTAGTCCCACCTGTACTGGCAAACCTCACTAACTAATATCACGTATTGGTAGTAACACGCTGGTGTAGTCCCACCTGTACTGGCAAACCTCACTAACTAATCACGTATTGGTAGTAACACGCTGGTGTAGTCCCACCTGTACTGGCAAACCTCACTAACTAATCATATCACGTATTGGTAGTAACACGCTGGTGTAGTCCCACCTGTACTGGCAAACCTCACTAACTAATCATATCACGTATTGGTAGTAACACGCTGGTGTAGTCCCACCTGTACTGGCAAACCTCACTAACTAATCAATCACGTATTGGTAGTAACACGCTGGTGTAGTCCCACCTGTACTGGCAAACCTCACTAACTAATCATATCACGTATTGGTAGTAACACGCTGGTGTAGTCCCACCTGTACTGGCAAACCTCACTAACTAATCATATCACGTATTGGTAGTAACACGCTGGTGTAGTCCCACCTGTACTGGCAAACCTCACTAACTAATCATATCACGTATTGGTAGTAACACGCTGGTGTAGTCCCACCTGTACTGGCAAACCTCACTAACTAATCATATCACGTATTGGTAGTAACACGCTGGTGTAGTCCCACCTGTACTGGCAAACCTCACTAACTAATCATATCACGTATTGGTAGTAACACGCTGGTGTAGTCCCACCTGTACTGGCAAACCTCACTAACTAATCATATCACGTATTGGTAGTAACACGCTGGTGTAGTCCCACCTGTACTGGCAAACCTCACTAACTAATCATATCACGTATTGGTAGTAACACGCTGGTGTAGTCCCACCTGTACTGGCAAACCTCACTAACTAATCATATCACGTATTGGTAGTAACACGCTGGTGTAGTCCCACCTGTACTGGCAAACCTCACTAACTAATCATATCACGTATTGGTAGTAACACGCTGGTGTAGTCCCACCTGTACTGGCAAACCTCACTAACTAATCATATCACGTATTGGTAGTAACACGCTGGTGTAGTCCCACCTGTACTGGCAAACCTCACTAACTAATCATATCACGTATTGGTAGTAACACGCTGGTGTAGTCCCACCTGTACTGGCAAACCTCACTAACTAATCATATCACGTATTGGTAGTAACACGCTGGTGTAGTCCCACCTGTACTGGCAAACCTCACTAACTAATCATATCACGTATTGGTAGTAACACGCTGGTGTAGTCCCACCTGTACTGGCAAACCTCACTAACTAATCATATCACGTATTGGTAGTAACACGCTGGTGTAGTCCCACCTGTACTGGCAAACCTCACTAACTAATCATATCACGTATTGGTAGTAACACGCTGGTGTAGTCCCACCTGTACTGGCAAACCTCACTAACTAATCATATCACGTATTGGTAGTAACACGCTGGTGTAGTCCCACCTGTACTGGCAAACCTCACTAACTAATCATATCACGTATTGGTAGTAACACGCTGGTGTAGTCCCACCTGTACTGGCAAACCTCACTAACTAATCATATCACGTATTGGTAGTAACACGCTGGTGTAGTCCCACCTGTACTGGCAAACCTCACTAACTAATCATATCACGTATTGGTAGTAACACGCTGGTGTAGTCCCACCTGTACTGGCAAACCTCACTAACTAATCATATCACGTATTGGTAGTAACACGCCGGTGTAGTCCCACCTGTACTGGCAAACCTCACTAACTAATCATATCACGTATTGGTAGTAACACGCTGGTGTAGTCCCACCTGTACTGGCAAACCTCACTAACTAATCATATCACGTATTGGTAGTAACACGCTGGTGTAGTCCCACCTGTACTGGCAAACCTCACTAACTAATCATATCACGTATTGGTAGTAACACGCTGGTGTAGTCCCACCTGTACTGGCAAACCTCACTAACTAATCATATCACGTATTGGTAGTAACACGCTGGTGTAGTCCCACCTGTACTGGCAAACCTCACTAACTAATCATATCACGTATTGGTAGTAACACGCTGGTGTAGTCCCACCTGTACTGGCAAACCTCACTAACTAATCATATCACGTATTGGTAGTAACACGCTGGTGTAGTCCCACCTGTACTGGCAAACCTCACTAACTAATCATATCACGTATTGGTAGTAACACGCTGGTGTAGTCCCACCTGTACTGGCAAACCTCACTAACTAATCATATCACGTATTGGTAGTAACACGCTGGTGTAGTCCCACCTGTACTGGCAAACCTCACTAACTAATCATATCACGTATTGGTAGTAACACGCTGGTGTAGTCCCACCTGTACTGGCAAACCTCACTAACTAATCATATCACGTATTGGTAGTAACACGCTGGTGTAGTCCCACCTGTACTGGCAAACCTCACTAACTAATCATATCACGTATTGGTAGTAACACGCTGGTGTAGTCCCACCTGTACTGGCAAACCTCACTAACTAATCATATCACGTATTGGTAGTAACACGCTGGTGTAGTCCCACCTGTACTGGCAAACCTCACTAACTAATCACGTATTGGTAGTAACACGCTGGTGTAGTCCCACCTGTACTGGCAAACCTCACTAACTAATCACGTATTGGTAGTAACACGCTGGTGTAGTCCCACCTGTACTGGCAAACCTCACTACTAATCATATCACGTATTGGTAGTAACACGCTGGTGTAGTCCCACCTGTACTGGCAAACCTCACTAACTAATCATATCACGTATTGGTAGTAACACGCTGGTGTAGTCCCACCTGTACTGGCAAACCTCACTAACTAATCATATCACGTATTGGTTGTAACACGCTGGTGTAGTCCCACCTGTACTGGCAAACCTCACTAACTAATCATATCACGTATTGGTAGTAACACGCTGGTGTAGTCCCACCTGTACTGGCAAACCTCACTAACTAATCATATCACGTATTGGTAGTAACACGCTGGTGTAGTCCCACCTGTACTGGCAAACCTCACTAACTAATCATATCACGTATTGGTAGTAACACGCTGGTGTAGTCCCACCTGTACTGGCAAACCCTCACTAACTAATCATATCACGTATTGGTAGTAACACGCTGGTGTAGTCCACCTGTACTGGCAAACCTCACTAACTAATCATATCACGTATTGGTAGTAACACGCTGGTGTAGTTCCACCTGTACTGGCAAACCTCACTAACTAATCATATCACGTATTGGTAGTAACACGCTGGTGTAGTCCCACCTGTACTGGCAAACCTCACTAACTAATCATATCACGTATTGGTAGTAACACACTGGTGTAGTCCCACCTGTACTGGCCAACCTCACTAACTAATCATATCACGTATTGGTAGTAACACGCTGGTGTAGTCCCACCTGTACTGGCAAACCTCACTAACTACATTCACGTATTGGTAGTAACACGCTGGTGTAGTCCCACCTGTACTGGCAAACCACACTAACTAATCATCACGTATTGGTAGTAACACGCTGGTGTAGTCCCACCTGTACTGGCAAACCTCACTAACTAATCATATCACGTATTGGTAGTAACACGCTGGTGTAGTCCCACCTGTACTGGCAAACCTCACTAACTAATCATATCACGTATTGGTAGTAAACACGCTTGGTGTAGTCCCACCTGTACTGGCAAACCTCACTAACTAATCATATCACGTATTGGTAGTAACACGCTGTGTAGTCCCACCTGTACTGGCAAACCTCACTAACTAATCATATCACGTATTGGTAGTAACACGCTGGTGTAGTCCACCTGTACTGGCAAACCTCACTAACTAATCATATCACGTATTGGTAGTAACACGCTGGTGTAGTCCCACCTGTACTGGCAAACCTCACTAACTAATCATATCACGTATTGGTAGTAACACTCTGGTGTAGTCCCACCTGTACTGGCAAACCTCACTAACTAATCATATCACGTATTGGTAGTAACACGCCTGGTGTAGTCCCACCTGTACTGGCAAACCTCACTAACTAATCATATCACGTATTGGTAGTAACACGCTGGTGTAGTCCCACCTGTACTGGCAAACCTCACTAACTAATCATATCACGTATTGGTAGTAACACGCTGGTGTAGTCCCACCTGTACTGGCAAACCTCACTAACTAATCATATCACGTATTGGTAGTAACACGCTGGTGTAGTCGCACCTGTACTGGCAAACCTCACTAACTAATCATATCACGTATTGGTAGTAACACGCTGGTGTAGTCGCACCTGTACTGGCAAACCTCATTAACTAATCATATCACGTATTGGTAGTAACACGCTGGTGTAGTCCCACCTGTACTGGCAAACCTCACTAACTAATCATATCACGTATTGGTAGTAACACACTGGTGTAGTCCCACCTGTACTGGCAAACCTCACTAACTAATCATATCACGTATTGGTAGTAACACGCTGGTGTATTCCTACCTGTACTGGCAAACCTCACTAACTAATCATATCACGTATTGGTAGTAACACGCTGGTGTAGTCGCACCTGTATTGGCAAACCTCACTAACTAATCATATCACGTATTGGTAGTAACACGCTGGTGTAGTCCCACCTGTACTGGCAAACCTCACTAACTAATCAAATTACAGGCGCAATTATTTGTATTAAATGACAAATATAATTGTACGTAACATAACTATGGGTTTAGAATGTTATTTATTTTTAAAATTTAATGTCAAATGTTTACTGCTACTAAGTACTATTTGTAAGCGAGTTGGACAGTTGAATTAGTTCGTAGTGTCCATGGCAGTGACTCAGTGTCAATGTCTGGGTCGGCGCAGACCCGCACCGTCGACGCGCGACTGACTGTCAGTCAGTGCCTGCTGGCCGCCGGGAAAACTTGGGATGTGGGAGTGCAGTGCTCGGGACTTTGCGTGGCTGAGGGACATAGCTCTAATCTGGTAAGTCTTAACAATACAGTTATCTCATACGACGATGAAACCACAATGTGAAAAATACTGGAGTCTTTGTATGAATTTTATAATAAAAAAAACAATTAAATCATTCAACGATTAATTACATTAATTTTAAACAAATTAAATATATTACAAACCAATATAACATAGCTATTGGTAATTTTAAATAGAAAATATCGTACACAAAGGAAATAATGAAAGAGAACTTAAAAGGTGGTATGGAAAATAAGGATTTTCTGATTTTCATACTCTAATCGTAAAGCAGATAGTATAGTACAAACATTGTTGTTAGATATATTAAAATTTATTTATGTAAGTGTAAAAGAAAAAATTATTCTGTTATTTCCAAAAAAAAAAAGAAGAGTAAAATTCCTTCAATATTCATTCATTTAAAGTGTAAAGTAAGAAATATTAAATATGAAAACAAGTAAAACAACAAATATAAATTGTTATTGAGGGTTAATTGACACTAAAACCATGCTTAAAGTCAATTAGCCTAGGTGGGAAAGCTGTGTGAAAAAAACAAACTGTACGGTATTTTGGTTTTTTATAGCTTTAGATTGAGTGTTAATTCTTGAAATGTAAACATAAATAAACTGATTGCAATAATTATACAGATAAGTATTGAAAATGATACGAAAACGCATGCTGAATATTTAGTAAAATCGTTGTCTTATATTTTGCAGACATTTTTGTGGAAATTTTGTACTTTATAGGTAGAATTTGCCACAAATAATCCATATCATAATTAAAGTTTCAAGAAAGTAGTAAAGTGGAAATTAAAATACAATAAATACAAAATAAACAATACAGTATTAATAAAGCGTTGCCATGCAAATGGAAACTAAAGATTACAAAATACAAAAGTAACTAGTAAAAAACACAAGTAAGGTAAATTTTTAATTCAGGACTGTAGTAAACTGCAGGTGTGTTAGATCTAATGAGCTCCAATAGAAAGTGTTCCTATAAATGGAAGGGCGTTTGCAACATTTTCAAAACACTGGCAGGTTTTCATTTTTCCATATCATTTGTTACAAAAGGAGTACATTAATAATCTAATTATCCTTGTAACACATTTAAATATATGAAAAATATTAATTTTAAGCAAAAATGTATCATTTGAACAGAATTAACAATATTTAACATATTATATGTTTATGATTTCATTTACTATGCATTATTCCATCCATTCTGTATAAATAGTTGCGTAGAACGAAGTCGGAGTAGTCCATTGATGGTGACTATGACAGGTGCCAAGGGCGTGAAGTTGTAGACCTGTCAACACAGGATATATCTTATAGTAGTGTGGGTGTTTGTGGAACTTCAGCTCTTAAAAACACATACTATCTACAGGTCTTTACAACCCACCTATTTTCCATACATCTTAAACGACATTTTATATTTTAAGATGACTGTCATGTGCATACATTATATTCACGGCCAGAAATACAATTTACTGTCGGCTCAGAAATTATGTGCACCCAAGTTTGAAGGTTGTTTTCTAAGGAACTAAGAGGCCTACGAAAAATCTAATCACACAATTGTTTTCCTCGTTTAATTATATGTTATAACATATGCATTTTAAAATTACATTACAAGTTTTAATATCTTAGTTGGAACAAAAAAGTGAAGGAGTTTTACCTAGTTTTCACTATTGTCAAGTTTACATCGTTATTACTCCAAAACTTTAATATATCGCATTTATATCTTAATACCTCATTGATATGATTGTTCTCAATAAGTTTTAACTTTAATAATTTTAAATTTTCTATAAAAAAGTTATTAATCTTCTAAAACTTTGTTTTCTTGGCTTCTAGAGGTAGTACAATTACTTGGTCTTGTTGTAATGCTAATAACATGAGTTACGATACACTACTTTCATATGTGTAATTAAATGCAGTGATTTTGAATGAATTTAAATTAAATTACTTCATTATTAATTTAAGTTACTACTTGAAAGTAATGTATCGTTATGTCATAAGGATACGAAACAAGACCAAGTAATTAATCTTACGACCTGTAGATCCCAAGAAAACAAAGTTTTGCAGAATTGATTAGAACTTTTTTCACCTCAAAAAGTTAAAACTCTTGAGGTTCTATAACTTCTATAAAATTTATAAAACTTATAGAAAACATTCCTATAAATCGGGTATCAAAAAATAAATGTGATACATAAACGAGTTTTTATTAACGATGTAAATTTGACGTACAGTGAAAACTAGTTAAAATTCCGGTACTTTTTCCAACTAGAATGATAACAATAAAACTCGTAACATAATATTAAAATTCATATGTAATAACATAACATTAAACGAGAATAACAATTATATGCACCTTACCCGAATGCATATAATTTCTGCTCCAACAGTAAGGGAATTTTTTTTAAACTGTCTAGGTTTCACTTTAAACATGATACCCACCACGCAAACACAAAGGCATGTACATGCCACCCAACACAAAAACAAAAAGGCAGAAAAATACCACCCACCACGTAAACACAAAGGAATATACATGCCACTCCCACGTTAACACAAAGATATACATGCCACCCACCACGTAAACACAAAGGAATCTATATGCCACCCACCACGTAAACACAAAGGAATACATGCCACACACCACGTAAACACAAAGGAATCTATATGCCACCCCCACGTTAACACAAAGAAATACATGCCACCCACCACGTAAACACAAAGGAATTTATATGCCACCCCCACGTTAACACAAAGGAATACATGCCACCCACCACGTAAACACAAAGGCCACCCACCACGTAAACACAAAGGCCACCCACCACGTAAACACAAAGGAATCTATATGCCACCCCCACGTTAAGACAAAGATATACATGCCACCCACCACGTAAACACAAAGGCCACCCACCACGTAAACACAAAGGAATCTATATGCCACCCCCACGTTAACACAAAGAAATACATGCCACCCACCACGTAAACACAAAGGAATCTATATGCCACCCCCACGTTAACACAAAGGAATACATGCCACCCACCACGTAAACACAAAGGAATCTATATGCCACCCCCACGTTAACACAAAGAAATACATGCCACCCACCACGTAAACACAAAGGAATCTATATGCCACCCCCACGTTAACACAAAGATATACATGCCACCCACCACGTAAACACAAAGGAATACATGCCACCCACCACGTAAACACAAAGGAATCTATATGCCACCCCCACGTTAACACAAAGAAATACATGCCACCCACCACGTAAACACAAAGGAATCTATATGCCACCCCCACGTTAACACAAAGAAATACATGCCACCCACCACGTAAACACAAAGGAATTTATATGCCACCCCCACGTTAACACAAAGATATACATGCCACCTACCACGTAAACACAAAGGAATTATATGCCACTCCCACGTTAACACAAAGAAATACATGCCACCCACCACGTAAACACAAAGGAATTATATGCCACTCCCACGTTAACACAAAGAAATACATGCCACCCACCACGTAAACACAAAGGAATCTATATGCCACCCCCACGTTAAGACAAAGATATACATGCCACCTACCACGTAAACGCACATTTCTCTCTCTCTCTCTCTCTCTCTCTCTCTCTCTCTCTCTCTCTCTCTCTCTCTCTCTCTCTCTCTCTCTCTCTCTCTCTCTCTCTCTCTCTCTCTCTCTCTCTCTCTCTCTCTCTCTCTCTCTCTCTCTCTCTCTCTCTCTCTCTCTCTCTCTCTCTCTCTCTCTCTCTCTCTCTCTCTCTCTCTCTCTCTCTCTCTCTCTCTCTCTCTCTCTCTCTCTCTCTCTCTCTCTCTCTCTCTCTCTCTCTCTCTCTCTCTCTCTCTCTCTCTCTCTCTCTCTCTCTCTCTCTCTCTCTCTCTCTCTCTCTCTCTCTCTCTCTCTCTCTCTCTCTCTCTCTCTCTCTCTCTCGACACCTCGTTACTAGTATCTGATCAAGATCGTTCAGCAGCAGAAATAGATGCTTTTTTTAAATGGTAGCTCTTTGTTGCAGTGATTTACAAGTAATAAAATTGTTGCCAATGCACAAAATACTAAAGTGGTTAGATTCCACATTCGCCCATTTGACTTCAACTTCAAAAACAGCTTCATCATAGGTGATTCAAATATAACGCCGAGTTGAGAGGTTGGTTTCCTAGGATTGGTAATTTCAGTTCATGTCATCTAGGTAAAAAATAAAACCACAATCAGGAAGTACAATACCACTGTACGTGTATGGGTGGGTAAGTCAACACCACTTTATGTGAAAGTCTGGGTGGGTGGGTCAGTAACATTGTACGTGTATGGGCGGGTAAGTCAACACTACTTTATGTGAAAGTCTGGGTGGGTGGGTCAGTAACACTGTGCGTGTATGGGCGGGTAAGTTATTACCACTTTATGTGAAAGTCTGGGTGGGTGGGTTAGTAACACTGTACGTGTATGGGCGGGTAAGTCATTACCACTTTATGTGAAAGTCTGGGTGGGTGGGTTAGTAGCACTGTACGTGTATGGGGTGTTTAAATTTAATATACAATATTTTCAGATAATAACTAAAGCCACTGATTGTTACATATTAGGCCCCAATTAACTCCAGATCATTCATTAAAAAAATACTTATGTCATTTTTCAATTTGCAAACGATGCATATGTCATTGCATATACATGTACCTATTTTTGTGTAATTTATTACTCTGTTTGATTTTTTAAATGTTGGAGGAACAGCTTGGACCATCTGCCTCTAACTACACAATCATACTGGCGAGATATTACACACCTAACAAAAGTTTGAGACTTCC
Source organism: Stictocephala bisonia (assembly GCA_035578905.1). Classification (NCBI taxonomy): domain Eukaryota; kingdom Metazoa; phylum Arthropoda; class Insecta; order Hemiptera; family Membracidae; genus Stictocephala; species Stictocephala bisonia. Next base: position 164,135 of record JAQJVL010000367.1, on the reverse strand, counting down.
CTAATCATTTAATATAATATTAATATTACTTATAAACTATTGATGATAAATATGGTGAATAAAGGAATTGGGTTACTGTAAGTATCCTAGAGGCATAAAGAAATGTCTGTACCTTTCAAGTCCGGAGCAGTACAAAAACACGTCGTCCATAAGCAGAAGTAGGGCAGTCATTATACCCTGCTAACATTGTCTGCTTCTTTTAATTAGTTTAAAACAAAATCAACTTTACAATAACAATTAATTTTAAAGTTATTTTTCCATACCATAAGAGTATGTTACAAATATTCCTTTTGTTGGTGCCCCTGCTTTAATGTATTATAAACTTATTTACTATTCTAAATTTATTATTACATTGTCTGTTCTGAATATTTAATCACAAATTAGTTTCACTTCGTAAATTTTAAAGTTATAATAATTAATCTTGATGTTATAGGATATAATAATATAATATAAAGACTATTCCGTTATTCCGTTATTCCTATAATAAAGACATTATTCCGTTAAAACTTATTACTTTGACAGTCAGATAGTTTATTCGTGATCTAGTTAGCCTTTTGACTAATAAATTATCTCACTATTATGTAGTAACTAATTAAAAATTAGGTATAATAGTGACTTTGTTAATTTAACTATTCATATTTTGTAAGTTTTAACTTAGTCTTATAATTTACACTGCTAGTTTTTATTTTCTTTATTTGGATGCTATTATGACTAAGTTAGTCACTATTTTGATTTAAAAAGTTACCAGTTCAAAAAAATAAGTTTTTAAATTAGTTGTCGTAAAGGGACAGACTATCAAAAGAGTGCACACCCCGGCGTTAACAGTGTTACACATGCCAATTAAAATAATTGTCTATGTCGATTGCTGAGGAGAGAGGCTTTAGCTGGGTCATACATTCGACATTGAGGTTATAAAATCAAATGTTATAAAAACGTTTTTACTATTAATGTATGATCGTTAATATATGTGAGAATGGGTGTGATGAGGTTAATGATTGTAGTTATTATCATATCATCATCGCGCGACTAAGTTGGACTGCCCCTTGCAAAGAGCCATTTATAAACAGTCTATTAGCGAGGGAAACTAAGACACCTACAGCTTTACGTGAAATCCGAACCACGTAATATTGGCCTGATGTTCAGTTAATATACAAGCATGATTCTCAGTTTTCTTCCCAATACAACATCCGGACCCTGACTACTACCCAACACGGACACCACAGATGGCAACCATTGAGCGGACCCCTGCTGGTATTACGAGGACCGATCACCGACGAGGACGTCTACACTGTCTACAGTATCCAAAACTTGGTGTTAAAGTAAGCCACAACAAATGTAGATCTTCATCACACTCGCAAACTTGACGCTCATCAATTTTATCTGTGATTTCAGTAGACAATCTTTTATACATTTAAGACTACCAGCAAAGAAACTACACAATGTTGTAGGCAGAATAACAATCATCAGAACTAAAATTGAGTAAGACTGTGTTTAACACGCATGTTTAAAACATATACAGGGAGAAATATTCACGACAAATATGTTTTACCAGCCGATAGCCTTTGCTTCACAACGGACGATATGCCTTTGCCTTGTTCTCTACGCTTGCTTACTTTCCCTCCATCACATCAATATTATTTTATATTATCAGCCCACTGCCGTTCTCTTAGATAACAAAGTTTTATAGTTTAGAAACCCCTAAAAGTCTACTTTCGCTGGAGTTAAAGTAATAATATCATGTCACATTTAGTAGAAATGACATTTTAACATTTCACAAAGATAGACAAATTAGCCAGTTTGTGAGAAATTTTTGTTTTGTTATCAGCTTTTTGAAATACAGTAAATTTAATTAAATTAAAGTTAATTTTACTCATACGGAAAAAGGAAAAGTTGAGAGGCTGTTTATACCCTTTGGGAATGGAATTTCGATAAATCCTTTTTAGTGGGGTTCTATAATACAAAAGCTGACTTCCCTCCGAACTAAATCGAAATCTGTTCAGTGGTTCCGGAGATGATGAGTACATAGTTGTTTTATTATAGTCTTCATATTACGACTTTCAAGAGTAACATATTATGGAAGTAATATCATTCCTTTATTCCTTGAGAAGGACTTGGTTGAGACGTTCTTACAGTCAACTCACGCACGTGTAATTATAAAATGCTTGCATGTAAGGTTTAGTTACAAAACATCCTAACCTTGGAATAGTTTCAAGTACACCAGAAGATATGTAATTTTATAACATCAAATAAACTCTGTTTTTATTTAATATGAGGCGAGTAATCTATGTAATAAAAACATCAAAATTTGTTTAATAAATACATTTTTAGTGAAATATAAAGGAGTAGAAAACTATAAATATCGTCAAGATAGTGGAAATTACCTTGGGAATTGATAAACGGTTGCCAAGGAGGAGTAGAGTGTTACAGTATATTTCATATAGACAGTTCACTTATTTCTGCTATTAGACTGCCAGTAAACCTCTACTGGCAGAAATAACGCATTCATGTCCGGATTACAAAGAACATGGTAGTGTTTATGAAGGTTTATAGTGGAAGTAAATACGGAACACCTCCTCGAATTAAAGTTTCTAAATAACAAACAATCCAGTTGAATGTAGTTTATATATTAGGCTATTTTCGTTAACATTATGCAATTGCATGTACAAATAAATTAAAGTTGATTGTAACATGAAACCAAAATAATTTCGATACGAAACTAATGTTAAAACGTTCATATCCGTTGATATATAAGGCTATTGCGGAAAAAATCTATTTCCATGCATTATCTTTTTCAAATGCTTTTGTAAGTAACTCATCCTAAGCTTTTTGAGATTGGAGCGTGTAGGTGTTTTTGTAAAGGAAATAGACTCAACCAGACTGTGAAAAATATTTCGAGACATCCTCGAAATGAAACAGAATCTTAAATATTTAATGTAATTTGTTACCTTGTAATATTTAAGTGATGTCTAACAGACACCGCTCATCAAACATTGACAAAAATAAAATTCTATCTACCTAAATATAAGAAACAAAAATAAACCTACATAAAATTACGTTTTAAAACCCAATATTTGATTTTAGTTTTAAAACAATCAAAGACAAATTTTATCCTAAATTCGATTGCAAAATCATTGTTCTTCCTTAAGCGTACTTTTGATATAATACTCAGCATCTGATTGACGGACAGAATCTTTGAAACAACACACAACTGTGCAACCATATACTGTACACTGTAAAAACCTACACCTAATACCAAACATATAAAAATCATACACAACTGTGCGACCATATACTGTATACTGTAAAAACCTACACCTAATACCGAACATATAAAAACCATACACAACAGTGCGACCATATACTGTACACTGTAAAAACCTACACCTAATACCGAACATATAAAAACCTTACACATCTGTGCGACCATATACTGTATACTGTAAAAACCTATTCCTTTCAAATATTCAAAATATTTTATTGTAAAAATGACAATGTAAATTGTATTACAAACGTCAGAATATGTAATATAAAATATGTTCAGAAGATAAAATAAAATAAAACTATTCTATCGTAGTAGGCCTAGTTAGAAATTGTTATATTACCAATAGAGCAAAATTAACATTATTAAATTAAATTAAACATTAACAGTAATGAACTCATCGACCGAGTAACAAGCAATTCCAAGCAGATATTTACGCAGTGAATTTTTGAATTGCCTCTCTGTTTCTATGTGTTTAATCTCTTCTGGTAATCGATATTTATAAAAAAGGATGTTTATATATATATATATATATATATATATATATATATATATGTTTGAAGTTTATGCGCTGCCAAACCATCCAATCGATCGCCGTGAAACTTTAGGATGTTGTTCTGTATACTCCCGAGATGGTTTCTGTGAAGTTTGATGCAGATCCGTTCACACGGTCCCGCCCCACGGGCTCCTAAAGATCCCATGTTATTCAAATGGAGAATCTGAATTGTTTACAAAAAACATATGACTGTGTGGTTTAATGTAGTTTCACATACCATAAGCAGATTGAAGTTCTCACAACAACAGTACTGTATATGTTTTGATTTATTGTAGTTCTACATTTCACATTGAGAGTGTAGCACACACTACAAAAAACCTTTACATTTATACACCAAATAAAAAGACCAAAAATATTGTTTACCCTCTTGCACTCATTTAATAAATAATGGGGTTTTTCTATAATTCTTTTTATTGCTTTATTTTGGAAAAATGAAAGGCGAGACAACGTCCGCCGGGTTCAGCTAGTTTATTGTATAATTTTGGTCCTATATTTTTGGGAAGCCAAGCTACCAGCTGCAATCTGTGAGCCGCCTGCCTATGTTGATGCCTTTGTCTAGTGTCGTAATTGTGCACGTTTTTACCAGTTATAATGGATGTGAATTTAAATCTGTAATACACCAGCGTCTCATAAATATATATTGAGGGTAATGTTAATATTTGAAATGATTTAAAATAGTTTTTACAGGATGTTCTTCTGTTTATCTTGGCAATAGTACGAATTGCTCTCTTTTGTAAACGAAAAACTCGCAGAAAATTTGAGCATGACGTTGAACCTCATAAAACAATACCGTACCTTAACCTTGATTCTATGAGTGAGGTGTATATTAATTTCATGAGGAAGAAGTTTTGGTAGCTGACAAATCTTCTTAAAAGAAATAACTGTGAAGACAATGTAGAGCATAGGGCGTTTATATGTGGTGTCCAAGAAAAAGTACTATCAATTGTTAATCCTAAATATTTGACCTTTGTATTAAATGGTAGCTCAAATGTATTCATAAATACGGCCAGATTCATGTCAGGATCAATTTTAAAAAACAAGTTATTACTATTATAGAATTTATTTTTAAAAAGTATAGAAATGTCGTCGGCATACTTTATGATAGTTAAGTCAGTTACAGCTTTTGAGATCTCATTCATGTAAATAGTAAAAATAACTGGACCTATTACTGACCCTTGGAGAACTCCAAATGTTTGCTCTATATTTCCGGATTCGTTAGTATTTACTTTTACTTTTTGGTTTCTAAGAAGCATATAGGATTTAATCCAATTAAGGTATACTCCCCGGACCTCTAGGCGATACAGTCTTTCAAAGAGTATGTTATGATCTAGACAATCGAACGCTTTTTGTAGGTCCAAAAATACCCCCACAGTTTTACATTTCTCATCAAAAGCAGTAACCACTTTGGTGACGAAATCAACCATTGCGTCAGTTGTATTCTTCCCTTTTATGAATCCGTATTGTTCCTTACATAGTAAGTTATTTTGAAATAAAAAATTTAATAATCTGTTTGCAAAAACGTGCTCATATATTCTGGAGATAGTAGAAATATTCGAAACAGGGCGCCAGTTACTCGGTAACTTGGAGTCTCCTTCTTTATAAATGGGGCGAATCACAGACTGTTTTAGTTCGCTGGGGAATATTCCTTGTGAAAAAGAAGAATTAATTAGTTCTGAAAGGGGCTCACAGATGTATCCGGTGCAATGCCTGACTGTTTTATGGCTCAAACCATCGTATCCAGCTGAGTTTGAATTTTTTAATTTAATAATAACATTGTATATTTCTTTGGAATCAGTAGGATATAATAAAAGAGAGCTAGGGTATATTATATTTGACTCCGGCAGTAATGCCGGTTTTGTTATCTTTAAATGGTTATGTACCCCAATATTTGCGAAATAGCTATTGAATTCCTCAGGGCTGGGCATATCAGTAGGTAGTGGAACCGGTTTTTTTTTTCTATCTAAGTTAATAATTTTCCATGCATTCTTTGAAATGTTATCGTTGTTTATTAGATGATTGCATACGTGCATTGCTTTAGCAGCTCTTATTACCTTGCTATAGGTCTGTTTATATTCATGAAAATATTGCAAAAATTCCTTTGATTTATTATTTTTTCTTTTAAAATCAAGCTCTTTCATATTTTTAGAAGATATAACAATACCCTTGGTTATCCAGGGGCTTTTTTTCGCAGAATTTAACCTAATTTTTGTTATCAAAGGGCAAGCTATTAAGAAATTAAAATTAAAAGTATTTAAAAAATGTTTAAGTTTTTTTGTTCAGGATCAGAGAGAGCTTTCCTTAACTGATGCCCAGTTCTCTTTAGATAACATATAATTAAGTGTTTACATTTTCTAAACAAGTATTATGAATGTTATTCAATGATGGTTTTTTTTCAAAAGTGTTTTCCGCGAGTGAGTTGTTTATAGTGAGAGTGTTTTTTTTTTTGGTCATAATGGTCCGATAGGCCTGTACCCATCACCTGAACCTCAATCATTTCGTGCCCTACGTTTGACAGCACCAGATCTATTAGAGTGGATGAGGAGCTTGTCACTCTTGTCGGTGAGTCTACATACTGTTTCAAATTAAACTCATTCATGACATCTTTGAGTCTCTCAAGTTCAGTATTTTCACTAGGCCAGTTAAAATTAAAATCACCAACTATTATACAGTTCTTACATTTATTTTAATGTTTTGACAATAACTCATAAAAAATATCGAAAAATGTAGTAACATTATAATAATGTGGTGGACGATAAACACCGAATAATAACACCTTTTTACCATTATTAAGGGTAAGTTCTATACATGCCGCCTCAAAATACATTTCTTTACTAAAATTATCTATATTTACAATATTTATACTTATATAATGTGTTGTCAAAATTAACAGACCTCCACTTCCTTTATGTTCCGATCTTGAAAAATCACTCGTCACTGTATAATTTTTGAAGTTTATACAATTCAATTCTTCCTTTCTCAGGCCATGTTCGCTTAATATTACTATATTCGGTTTATCTAATTCAAGAAATATATCCAATGAATCAATTTTGCTTCTAAGATACTGAATATTTAAATAAATTAGTTTTGCTAACAAATTATTTTTACAATGTTTATTTGGCATATTTTTTGTTATACTACTACTTTCTCTATGACATGTTATTTTAGTAATTGTTGCGGAATATTTTTCTTTGTCATGTGCCTTCAGTTTAAATTGGGCACATGACAAAGAATATATGTCCTAATACCGAACATATAAAAATCATACACAACAGTGCGACCATATACTGTATACTGTAAAAACCTACACCTAATACCAAACATATAAAAACCATACACAACTGTGCGACCATATAGGCTACTGTATACTGTAAAAACCTATTCCTAATACCGAACATATAAAAACCTTACACAACAGTGCGACCATATACAGTATACTGTAAAAACCTACACCTAATACCGAACATATAAAAACCATACACAACAGTGCGACCATATAGGCTACTGTATATTGTAAAAACCTATTCCTAATACCGAACATATAAAAACCATACACAACTGTGCGACCATATACTGTATACTGTAAAAACCTATTCCTAATACCGAACATATAAAAACCATACACAACAGTGCGACCATATAGGCTACTGTATACTGTAAAAACCTATTCCTAATACCGAACATATAAAAACCATACACAACTGTGCGACCATATACTGTATACTGTAAAAACCTATTCCTAATACCGAACATATAAAAACCATACACAACAGTGCGACCATATAGGCTACTGTATATTGTAAAAACCTATTCCTAATACCGAACATATAAAAACCATACACAACTGTGCGACCATATACTGTATACTGTAAAAACCTATTCCTAATACCGAACATATAAAAACCATACACAACAGTGCGACCATATAGGCTACTGTATACTGTAAAAACCTATTCCTAATACCGAACATATAAAAACCATACACAACTGTGTGACCATATACTGTATACTGTAAAAACCTATTCCTAATACCGAACATATAAAAACCATACACAACAGTGCGACCATATAGGCTACTGTATACTGTAAAAACCTATTCCTAATATCGAACATATAAAAACCACACACAACAGTGCGACCATATAGGCTACTGTATACTGTAAAAACCTATTCCTAATACCGAACATATAAAAACCATACACAACTGTGTGACCATATACTGTATACTGTAAAAACCTATTCCTAATACCGAACATATAAAAACCATACACAACTGTGCGACCATATACTGTATACTGTAAAAACCTATTCCTAATACCGAACATATAAAAACCATATACTGTATACTGTAAAAACCTATTCCTAATACCGAACATATAAAAACCATACACAACTGTGTGACCATATACTGTATACTGTAAAAACCTATTCCTAATACCGAACATATAAAAACCATACACAACTGTGCGACCATATAGGCTACTGTATACTGTAAAAACCTATTCCTAATACCGAACATTTAAAAACCATACACAACTGTGTGACCATATACTGTATACTGTAAAAACCTATTCCTAATACCGAACATATAAAAACCATACACAACTGTGTGACCATATACTGTATACTGTAAAAACCTATTCCTAATACCGAACATATAAAAACCATACACAACTGTGCGACCATATAGGCTACTGTATACTGTAAAAACCTATTCCTAATACCGAACATATAAAAACCATACACAACTGTGTGACCATATACTGTATACTGTAAAAACCTATTCCTAATACCGAACATATAAAAACCTTACACAACAGTGCGACCATATACAGTATACTGTAAAAACCTACACCTAATACCAAACATATAAAAACCATACACAACAGTGCGACCATATAGGCTACTGTATACTGTAAAAACCTACACCTAATACCGAACATATAAAAACCATACACAACAGTGCGACCATATAGGCTACTGTATACTGTAAAAACCTATTCCTAATACCGAACATATAAAAACCATACACAACTGTGTGACCATATACCGTATACTGTAAAAACCTATTCCTAATACCGAACATATAAAAACCATACACAAGTGCGACCATATAGGCTACTGTATACTGTAAAAACCTATTCCTAATACCGAACATATAAAAACCATACACAACAGTGCGACCATATAGGCTACTGTATATTGTAAAAACCTATTCCTAATACCGAACATATAAAAACCATACACAACTGTATGACCATATACTGTATACTGTAAAAACCTATTCCTAATACCGAACATATAAAAACCATACACAACTGTGCGATCATATACTGTATACTGTAAAAACCTATTCCTAATACCGAACATATAAAAACCATACACAACTGTGCGACCATATACTGTATACTGTAAAAACCTATTCCTAATACCGAACATATAAAAACCATACACAACTGTGTGACTATATACTGTATACTGTAAAAACCTATTCCTAATACCGAACATATAAAAACCATACACAACTGTGCGACCATATAGGCTACTGTATACTGTAAAAACCTATTCCTAATACCGAACATATAAAAACCATACACAACTGTGTGACCATATACTGTATACTGTAAAAACCTATTCCTAATACCGAACATATAAAAACCATACACAACTGTGCGACCATATAGGCTACTGTATACTGTAAAAACCTATTCCTAATACCGAACATATAAAAACCATACACAACTGTGTGACCATATACTGTATACTGTAAAACCCTATTCCTAATACCGAACATATAAAAACCATACACAACTGTGCGACCATATAGGCTACTGTATACTGTAAAAACCTATTCCTAATACCGAACATATAAAACCATACACAACAGTGCGACCATATACAGTATACTGTAAAAACCTATTCCTAATACCGAATATATAAAAATCATACACAACAGTGTGACCATATACTGTATACTGTAAAAACCTATTCCTAATACCGAACATATAAAAACCATACACAACTGTGCGACCATATACTGGATACTGTAAAAACTTATTCCTAATACCGAACATATAAAAACCATACACAACTGTGCGACCATATACTGTATACTGTAAAAACCTATTCCTAATACCGAACATATAAAAACCATACACAACTGTGCGACCATATACTGTATACTGTAAAAACTTATTCCTAATACCGAACATATAAAAACCATACACAACAGTGCGACCATATACTGTATACTGTAAAAACCTATTCCTAATACCGAACATATAAAAACCATACACAACTGTGCGACCATATACTGTATACTGTAAAAACCTACACCTAATACCGAACATATAAAAACCATACACAACTGTGCGACTATATACTGTATACTGTAAACACCTACACCTAATACCGAACATATAAAAACCTTACACAAAGGATCTAACACAAAGTCTGGTGTGAACCTCGAAACGAACACAATGCCTACTATTGACGAAGTTTAAGCACAATATAAAATGTTTGTTTGTAATTGGCCTCAGTAGAAGGCATTTTATGTGTCAGTACGTTTAAATTGTTTTAAATTTGACATTTCTGTGGCAACCATCATTGACAAACCACTAATGGCCAAGCATCAGCCTCCATCCATGGCAACCACTATGTAACCATTACTAACCATCCTTGGCTACCACCACTTACTACCATTAGCAACCGTCCTTGGCGACCATTACTAGACAACCATTTCAACCATCCTTGACTATCACCACTTACCACCATTAGCGACCGTGCCTGGCCACCACCACTAGACAACCATTAGCAACCGTGCTTGGTCAATACCTATAGAAAAGATCACATGGCAACTATGTTGCCGATAAAATGACACGTAAAATGCAATGTTTGGGATCTTAGTATTATCAATTTTTAAATTTTATTTAAGTTGTAAATAAAATGTCGTATACTGTACAATATTTATGGTTGTTTAGGTGGCCGGAAGTACGTTCGGTGCCCGTTATCCGAGGTGTCTGTAATTATCGACGTTATCGACAGACATCACGTGGTCCGTATGTTTCGGCACAGTCAAGGTCTGACGTGATCACCAACCGATTATTGGTACCATTGTTAGTTTCCTAATTGCTATAATTATACGCCTATTTTTATTAAAATATTCATAGTATCTAAAAATAAATAATGTTCTTTTTAATAATGAAGCAGCATTTTACGAATCGTCATAAGTGAAATTATTCCTATTAAAGAGATTTTATTATTAGTTTTCTATTTAACCTTATAATATTACTCTCTATGGCAAACTTGAAACAAAGAAGACAACATATTTGTACTTTCAATATAAATACACTGTTAATGACCTTTTGAGTTAGGAAAACCATTAAAAGAGCAGAATATCCTAATTTGAGCACTCCAAGAAACCATTGATTTAGGCAACTATCGACTTTTTTAAAGTAAGAAAACAGAAAAACCTAGAAATACTGCGCGAGGGTTAAATTTGAAATTTCCACAAACATTTTCAGTTAAGTAACATACGATGGATTTATTAATAATACATTTATGACTTTAATTGTAAAATGTTCAACATAATACAAACATTTTAATGCACCGATCCCAATTAATGTACAATGTCTGTCAATTCTGATTAAGTAAGTGAATCTTGGAAAACCGTAGAAAACACAATCTTGAAACTACCACAAAACCATGGTAAAGTATTATTGGTTAATGCTCAATTGGACAAAGAACGAAAGTTTGAAAAAAAAAACATTAGGAAATTCCTGCCACCTTACTGAACAAACCGACATGATCGAAGACTTGTTTAAATTTATAAAAAGTTTAATCTTTAATAAGTAGACCTTAAAATAAAATAAATAAATAAAAATGCCTTTTATTGCGAGCGGATTTCAGTTTACACTGGTTTGCAAACAACTCAATGTCAATAGTGTTTCTAAGACTAACTAAAACTAAAAAATAATATATCTAGCAAACAAACATGTAACGAAATTTAACTATTTGTCTCAAAGATCTTTTACAAAATAAGCTTAAAACTAAGACTAGACAGATTTTTGAGGTTCTCAGGGAGGTCGTTGAACAATTTTGGTCCAAACTATGAATAACTTTTCCTCTCCAACTCAAGTCTGACCCTTCGGAAATGAAGCTGGTTGTTATGGCGGGTGCTGGTTGCAAGAGACCTGGTCTCTAGGCAACAACCTGTCACACAAATTCTGTGGCTCTCTGAGGCCCAAGACCTTGTGCGTCATGCAGTTGGTCAATACCCTGCAAACGGAATCCATGAGTAATATCCACAACTCATCCCGATAGGAGGACACATGATCAAAACGCCTTAGGGAACATACAAAACGGATCGCTGCGTTCTGTACAATTTGAATTCTCTGAGTGTCCTCCTTCGAGAGACTGTTGCCGTAAGCAGGGTAACAGTAGTGAAAAACTGACAAAACCAAAGACTGCTTTACGGAGCCTGGTAGTAAAATTTTGAATCTGTAGAGACCCCTCAACCTGCCAATGGCTTGCTGGATAGTGTGCGTGACATGGTCTGTGAACGAGAGCCCACCGTCTAACATGACACCAAGAGTCTTGACTGTGTCACAGACTGCCAGTCTCTCCCCACCGAGTATGACACCCACACCTTGTCCCACCAGAGTCTGTACACAATCGTGCGGAACTAGATTAAGGACACTGCACTTGCCTATATTAAGTTTAAGCCCGTTTCCGGCTGACCACATTGAAATGGATTCAAGGTCAGCATTGATTAGGGTAATCGCCTCTTTGGCTGATGAAGGAAGACAGGACAGGTGCAGTTGGAAATCATCCGCATACTGGTTGACTGTACAGTACTGCACACAACTGGGGAGGTTAGACGTGTACAGATTGAACAGCACAGGTCCAATACAACTACCTTGGGGCACACTTCTGTTCCTGATCAGCGCAGAAGAAGTTTCACTCCCTACTTTGGTAACCTGGGTTTTGTCTTTCAAGTACGATTTGACCCACTCGATTGGTCTTCTGTCAGAGCCATAACATTTCATCTTTGCCAATAGAAGCTCATGATTGATTGAATCAAAGGCCTGCGAATAGTCTATAACATAACCAATGAGCTATACAAGCCTGTATCTTTTCCATCTATGGGGTCACTAAATAAATTACCAGGGCTGTGCAGGTACTGTGATTATTTCTAAATCCAGATTGAAGCTTCAGTATAATTTCTTCTTCATTATAAAAGGAATTATTTGGCGCAACACTAGCTTTTCAAGAACTTTAGAAATAGCTGGTAGAATCGAGATAGGACTCAACTGTTGGACATTTTTAGGGGCGTTGACCTTTGGTAGAGGATGAACTTGCTTTATTTTCTATGTTTTGGGAAACTGTCCCATTTCTAACGACTTATTCATGAGGTATGTAAAAGATTTCAACGCATACAGACTCACAGCTTTGAGCATCTCAATAGAAAAAGACCATCACTGCCATCTGCTCTGCTTTTATTTTCATTCATTGCAGATTTTACATTTTCTTCTGTCACCGGAGAAAAAGTGAAATGACTTCTGCTTGCGTTCCTTCTAGCTTATTGAAAATGATCTATTAATTCTTTGCTCTCTTAGCAATCGTTCCCCATATCAACAAAGTACCTGTTCATGGCATTAACATTTAGATATTGTGGTATGCTTCTCTTCTCTTTCTCATTTAAAACTTCGCACTGCTTTAAACAATCCCACAACTCTTTCGAATTTTTATTGGAGCCAAGCATCTTTGTGAAATAGTTTTTCTTAGTTTTCCATATCAGAGAGTTTCATTAATTTCTGATTTTCTTGTATTTGTCCCAATCTTCACAGTCCCTGGATTTCCAAAATGTCTTTCTTAGCTTATGTTTCAATTTAATCTTTTCATTGATCAATTAATTTTTAATGATAAGAATATTTTTTTTTATTTTGATTGAAAAGATAAATGCCACTGTACTGTATAGGTCTGCGGGTGGGTCAATACCACTGTAGGTGTTTGGGTCTGCGGGTGGGTCAGTACCACTGTACGTGAATGGGTGGGCGGGTGGGTCAGTACCACTGAAGGTGTATGGGTCTGTGGGTGGGTCAATATCACTGTACGTGTATGGGTCTGCGGGTGAGTCAGTACCACTGCAGGTATATGGGTGGGCGGGTGGGTCAGTACCACTGTACGTGAATGGGTGGGCGGATGGGTCAATACCACTGTACGTGAATGGGTGGGCGGATGGGTCAGTACCACTGTTGGTTTATGGGTCTGCGGGTGGGTCAATACCACTGTACGTGAATGGGTGGGCGGATGTGTCAGTAGCCTACCACTGTAGGTGTCTGGGTCTGTGGGTGGGTCAATACCACTGTAGGTGTAAGGGTCTGCGGGCGAGTCAGTACCACTGTAGGTGTATGGGTCTGCGGGTAGGTCAATACCACTGTAGGTGTAAGGGTCTGCGGGTGAGTCAGTACCACTGTAGGTGTATGAGTCTGCGGGTGGGTCAATACCACTGTAGGTGTAAGGGTCTGCGGGTGAGTCAGTACCACTGTACGCGTATGGGTTGGCGGATGGGTCAATACCACTGTACGTGAATGGGTGGGCGGATGGGTCAGTACCACTGTAGGTGTATGGGTCTGCGGGTGGGTCAATACCACTGTAGGTGTAAGGGTCTGCGGGTGGGTCAGTACTGCTGTACGTGAACGGGTGGGTGGATGGGTCAGTACCACTGTACGTGAATGGGTAGGCGGGTGGCAAAAGTAAGAGCTCAGTATTTACATACAACTGGCTACTAACTGGATTGTGGCCAACCTCATTTGCATCCCGTGTAACAACCCTATGTGGTACTCCACACGACCAGGTGATGTGAAAAGACAGTGTCCGGTCAACTGTTTAACCAGTGACACTGACACAAGTAGGAGCTCAGTATTTACATACAGCTGGATAGTGACTTGATTGTGGCCAATCTCATTTGCCAATCTCATAAAAACATTAGCAAACTTTGCAACAGCTGCTTCAACATCAAAATGTGAGAAATGTCTGTAAGTAATACATTTATGTTCATTTTATCTCTTGCACAAGAAATGCTGCAGTAAATTAGTTTGTGGTCCGTAATCTTCACCCCTCGATGGTCCAACCGTCGACGGTTGAAGATTACGGACCTTGGGGAATTTAAAATTCTAAGGTCTAAAAACTACTTAGAAATTTGAAATGCTCAAATCAGGAAGGAGATGACGTTGATTCAGATCACCACATCACCCAAATAAATTAAATATGTTGCTAGAAAATAATTTTTAAATTCCGAATTGGACACAGCAAATATTATATCAACCTTTGTAACAGAAATTTACAAAAAGAGGTAAGAAAATTGGCTAAACAGATAAACAAAAATTGGACAGGAATAAATTTAAAAGACAAAAATACCCATGTTGGAACAATGACTATATAGTTGCAATAACTTCTAGACATAACGTGTTTAAATATGTGAAATAGTGCCAAACTAAAAGTACACTACAACCCCTTTAACTATTAGAAAATAAACATCTACAGTAATTAGACAAACTGAAAATATATTATAAGAATCTTCTTCTAGGTGACATTTGAAGGATACCGACATCAAAGTAAAAAAAGAAAACGACAATTTGGCTCTTAACGACAAAGAAAACTGTAGAGAACTTTTTTAATATTTTCAAAACTTCTAATCTGACTGCAACTAACCAACGGGGACCAACTAGTCAATTCCACCACCCACAATTGATAATACTGTATGGGTCGATCACTTTGAAAACCCCTTCTGTCGGCTGAGTACGGTGCGGTATATTGCGGGCGTCAGCCATTCCGCATCTCGTTTCTGTGCAGGTGTTTCTAAATGGTTGGCTACAATCCACACACTAAAGGTCCAGATCAAATTGAAATAACTAGAGAAATTATTTACATAAATAAGGAATCAGAGAAATATAGAATTTATAGTAGGACATTTTAAAATCAGCCTGACCCAACACTGTAAAAGAAATTACACGACTTAGAAAACACCTGAGTAACAGGAAGAATACCTGAACGTTGGAAAAGCATATTTACACATACATAAAATAAAAATCAAACAAAATCGATGCTAACAATTATAGGAATCTCTATGCTTCTATTTAATTACAAATACATCTGACAATGTCTTTTTGATCGGGCCCAGCAACGGTTTGAACACCACATTGGGATACATCAAGCCGATTTCACACAAAACCAATCGTGTTCAGAACAAGTTATAGACGTCGAAACTAAGCCTTGTAAATTAAAATATTTATTATTAAGATACTGTTTGTACATTTGTTGACTTTAAACAGATAATCGATTCCACAAACCATAATTTTTCCAAATTTTAAAAAACACGGCCTGGAACTGAAAACTGTATTATACACATAAGAGAAACCCTGTATGGGGCTACTTCTTGAGTAATTTAAGTGACCATTGGAGTTAAATAAGGAAAAGCCTGTCTCCACTACTATTACATATGAAAATAGTAATCCAAAAAGTTAAATAAATAACAGGAAACAAACGTGAATTAATCAATGAACTAGATAGAACCAACATCGAAGCTGTAATCTAGGTCTTGCTGATGACTGCACTTTTAACTCGAGTTAACTCATTTAAAAACAATTTGAAATCCTTAACAAAATTGCAAAAAGGATTTTGTTTTTACTTAGCAACTAAGTAACTGAAATCAAGTTATTAGCTCACTATTGACCTGGCTACTCAATATCTAGTGTTCAATTATTTCTTGCTAACTTTGAACAAAATGTAATATGGTTTCTGTTCATAATATAAAATTATTTACATAACACAATTTGTATTTTGATATGTATATATTAATATTATGAGGAAATTTGACAAGATTAAAAAAGGCACGTCTACAAATTTAAAAATAATAATATGAGTTGTCTGAAATCAGCCTTATCTTGAGAATGGAACGCACTAGATAAAAAAAGGAAATTGAAGAATTTTATGAACACCGAAGTGGGAATAAACAGACACAATTAAATGGAAGTTTGCAACAACAATAACAAAAAATAGCAGGTATTACACAAACTATTATTTCAAATAGGAACACACTCAGGCATAAGACTTTTGAATGGAAAGTTTGACACAGGATGGGTAGAAAAAGAACAGGAACAACTTGATATAGTTTACTCAACATATTTTAAGAATGACAACAGTTTGGGGGGGGGGGGAACGCAACTTACAGTGCATGTGATAATAGTGTTCTCCACGTGATCCGATTGGGTCTATGTGTGATTAATAATAATAATATTTGTCATATTCCAAAAGAGAACTTTCCTTTGTATGTTGCCTAGTTTAGTTTTACTACAATACATACTTTATATATTAAACATCTAAAGTTAATTTTGATTCAGGGAAATACATTCTAAATTGAAGAATTAAAATTTAGAAAGCCAGATCATAACATTTGCATGGTTTAGGATATTAATGACTAATTATATTACATTAGTGCAAGGTAAGGCAAATCATTTACTAAGATCACCAATTAGCAGAGAATCGACCCCAACCCCACACCTATACAAGATAACGCGAGAGCTATGTAACGGTTTGAGAGCAAGCACACTAATGGGAATATTACAATATTCTCTTATGTGTGTTTATGTATCAATAAAAGAATATTTTACAATGACTTAAAACATTTGTTATGTACTAAATAATGTATAACTTGCTAAATACATATTATAACGCTTAAAACGTTTTATTTAATATGTCTAATGTCTAATGTCTAATGTTACGAATTTTTTTTTATTTGCGATGTTTTTTACCAATTACTAACCATCCTTGGCTACCACCACTTGACAAACATTGGCAATGATTTTACAAGCTGTGATAAAAAAAATAAATAAATAAAGCATGTCTTATTTTACCAGGCGAAGTAAGAGCTAAGAAGCCTTCTCTAACACACTTAACCTGTAATTCTAAGATTGAAATTTCACATTTAGATATTAATGGTTATAAATCTATGAACTTTTTGGTAATAATGTATCGTATATGATGGAAAGGACTCACATCAAAGATCCTATTTTCTTAACAAGTAATAAATTGCTTTTCTACATTGTTTATTAATAATGTAATACACATCAATTTAATCGTCACTTTTGTTGGATACTAATGTTATAAAGAAAATGTGTGTAACTACCGCATACAAATATGTAGATAAGTTTAATATATTTCTTTGTGTGTTTGTGGCATAAACAGTTCAGGAAAGTTTAAAACAGTTTTTATTATTCTTTTTGCAGTGTTACCCTTTATGTCTTCAGTTGTTTCTATCCCTATTTTTGTTTCAAAACTTTTATAATTTCATATTTTAGCTAATGGATAAAATCCATATAGATACACACTATCTAAATGTAAAGGTAACAACAGGATTTCATTTTATTGAACGTTCAAAAACTAATAGTGATAGTTATTATTTTAAAAATAGTTTTAGTATAAAATATGAATAAATCAGTGAATTATGGAAAATATAGTAGTTTATAGAAATTATTTTTAGTAATATTGGTTCCCACTGTCAAGAATTAATGAGTCTAGTTTATGTATTAATTAGTGATGAGTTAATAAATAAGTATAACATATCCCGATAGTGAAAAACATTAATAAAAATTATAATCAGAATTGTTTTTTTTCATTCTTCTATTCTGGTTTGTATTTCTTACAATATAAATGATATGTATAATAATTTATACATTCTTCAATACTGGTTTGGTAAGAGAATTCGTGTATAGAGAAAAACGTAGTTAGCTGAAATCGAAGTGGTGGGAAACACCAATACAAAGTGATGCAAGAAATTCGATACTGTGGTCTGTGTACATCGATTTACAGTTCAATCGCATCATTAAGAAATTGCCTGCATTCCAATAGCGTTATTGATTACTGTACGGAGAAATTTAATGATATTTTAATGAATTTCGGCCAACTCAATAATTCTGTTGATAACTATTAAGTTTTTCCTAGTATGTTCGTAGTATAAGCGAACAAACCTGTCAGTCTGAACGTGTCTTATGAGCTATACGAAAGCCCTGTATCATTTTTGGAAAACCATCAAAAGGGTTTCCTTTTCAAAGATCGAAGACTTACAGCACTTGTATTGAGGTGTATGCCACATCCTTTATGTGCACAAACTCTAAAATAATATTGATTAGTGCATTGTTTTTATTTGATCAACACATAATATACCAAGATGGATTTTATTTTCTTACTTTTAGAAGTGTGTCTACTGTTCATTGAATTCAAAAGCCATCAAAAGCCAAAAGCCAACACAGCACTTAAAGCTTACAAAAGAACAACACTCGGCTGAAAAAAATAATAAAACCCAAAAGTCGGCCTGTGGTTCAGAGCCCAACTACTTTAATTGAGGAACGACCCACGTGGAGTGCTTCCACCATTTCAGCTCCTCTAAAACAACGCCATCTATTTCTGCCTCATTACTATTCACTCTTTGTGGCTTGTATCTGCCGTTCCGCTTTAATTTGGCACGTATTCAAGAAAGTACTCACATCTGTCTCTCCACATTAAGACAAGAGACGCCGCTCAACTTGTTGTACGTTGCCCGACCAAGTACATGTGATTACGTGGCTGTTGGGAGATATGAATGACTGTTTAGTGCAGTTACTGAGTAAGATAAATATAACGACAGAAAGGGTAATTTATTATTCTTTAATTTATCATGGAATACGAAACACGTTGTTTAAGTATATTTTGTTGAAAGTTTTTACAAGTTTGTCTCATTTCTACGGCGAGGTTCAAAAAGGGCCCAACATTGACGATTAATATATAGTCATTACCATTTGTTTAAGACAGTTTAGTCTTAGCTAACCCCCCCCCCCCCCGATTATATATTTCCTTATTTCACTTTAACTTGTTATACAAATGAAGGGTTGTGGCCCATACTCAGATCCTATAAATAGCGGTCAGTCAGGTGTTGACCATTCTTCTTCTATTCATTGGATGTGCGTGTCGACTATCATCATTCGGTTAGTTTACTATCTATTTTTGACACCACCATGGTTTGCTATTAATCACACCCAAACCTCCTGCTCCTAGACGTGGCGAGGGACATTTTTCTCCCGAGCCCTGGCACATCTGCCATGCTATAGCTATCCGTGTAATAAATAACGTGGAGTGGAAGTGGTCTATAGTTAGTCTCATTTACTACCCACGCACCTTTTTAGTCATAAATACCACAGTATTTTTCTTTGGCGTTAATAGGTAAACTGTTATATTAGAACGTATGCTAAAAACAAGTTTATTTTTTTATAAAGATTGATTTCGTACTCCAAATAAGTATTTTGGAGTACGAAATCAATCTTTATAAAAAAAAAAAAACTTTTTTTGTTAGCGAAATGGACACTCTGTAATTAGTTTGTTTTGTTGTTAAAGGAGTGATAAGAGACTGATTTGCCTCACTTTCGTGTCTCATACTTGTTATTATAATAGACTTTAAGGTTTTTTCATACATTATTTTAAATGAACTATTATTATACCATGACTAGACCATTTTAGATTACGACTGGAGAAATATGTGTTATTAATGTTAGTTTTAACTCAATATTGTTTTGATTGTAATACAGTTATGGAATAGTAAAACGAACAGTTCTGGCTAACAGTTTTATCAATTTGAATGCTTATTAACTTTGGTAAAAGTTTAATTCTTTTTGAAGGCTTCGTTATAAAAAAAATTTTGAATATATTGTGATTGCGTATGAATGTATTTATGTGCAAGTGCAGACTCTTTTGCTAAAAACTGAGAGTTTCTTGAGAAAGAACTGCTTCTTCATCCCTTAAATATCAAAATATATTAAGGTTGACATCCCTTCTGTCAATTGGTAGAGTGTTATCAATAACACATTTGTATTTATTTAATTACTTTTATGAATTGCCCTTAAGTTAAATCTTCCATGACAGGTGTACCACCTTATACCAATGTTAGGCAATAACGTAACAATTCTCTGCTACATGAGGCATATAATCACAGGTAACCGATTAATTAATTCCAATTCCCTTTCGGTAAAAACCCTTAAAAACTGGACATAACATAAATACCGTTCATCAGATAGATACTAATAATATTATAATTGTTATTACTATTATTATTAAAATACCATTGCTCAAGATATGGGTTATAAATGATTGTGATGAGTGTGACTCTTGTTACTAACCGAGGTCTGCTGACCTTTAGAAAGGATAATAATTTATTGCGAAACTACCAAGTTTTAAGGGACAGTTTATTTCAATACCGAAACACGTATTATTTGTCTGGTTGGATCTCTCTCCTGGGCTACATCCGGACCTGGCCATCACTACTCCAGTTGTACCCACGTCGATGATAACTATTAATCGGTCACTGCATTGGTACGAGAACTAAGAAAACATCTGTTTCATAATCAAAGCATTAGAGTCTACAATGTTACATTGAAATAATGTGTTATTTTATTTCATATATACTTATAATGTTATTACACTGTCTATTACAATCCTTATTTATAAATTAGGCTTTTAGTTTACAAGATAAACCAAGTATAATAGTAATGTAATTAAAGTATAGTGTTTACATGTCGAAATTAATGTTTTTTATTAATAATTGGACATTTAGTATTCATGCAAGCTTTAGTAACACCTTCACTTTTAACATTATAAATTAATTATATAATTTAAGAATATATTTTTGTGAGGGAAATAAAACATACGTTCTATATACTCCCATCCATACCATTACAACGTGAACAATAGCCTGTGACGCAGAGTGTATGACTAGACTATTGAAGTTTGCAATGTTATCATAATTATTTTCACTCGGTATATTCACAAATGTTTATCCTCTATGTGAGGAAGAGCAGTGGTTTGCTGTGTGATGGTAGCCCCTCGCGCTGAGTTTCATTAGACAACTCTCACATATCCCTCACAAGCAAAATATATTCCATTTTCAATTCACTATAAACCTTAACAGTGGGTGGTACTTGTTTCATTTAATAGAAGTTTATCCAGTGGAGGATTTCTGCCAGTAATATTATCCTTCGTTCTTGCCATATTGGACTATAATTTGAACTATTGCATAAATTGCATCAATCAGACAGAGATAAGCCAATTTAACTAGGGTTATTTACCCGATAACGATTCTAGTGATGTTTAGTAATTGTTGATTACTATAGTTTCGACCTCATTGGGTCATTATCAAATCATACAAGACGTCAGTTTCACAATCTCACTTCTGACTTGAAGTTTGTCAATTGCATGTAATTTAAATGTAATAATAAAACTGTGGACTTGTAACACATATTCACATTAACACTTATACACATCTATATACTTTACATTTAGCACACTGACACGTATTAAAACTGGTTGCGGGCCGGCGTTGCGATACCGAACTGACTGGTTTGCATGTTATCGGTTATCACTACCCCTCCCCAATTCTTTGTTGTCCTGTGTTTAAAGACCTGTCTGATGATAATTCAATAATTCTATTGAATAATGTATGGGAACCGTAGTTTAATTTTTCGTTAAGGGTGTCATTTGGATGGTATTTGTATGATTTGTATATTTCCAGTTCTTCTAATGTGTTAAGGAATTGGTTTTTTTTTTGCATTTATGTATTATTTCCAGATTTTCACTGAAACTATGGGCATTATGATTGTTTTTAATTAGATGCTCAGCAAAAGTTGATTTCTGTTGGCTATGGTTGGGTTTAGGCAGGTGTTCTTTAAATCTAGTTTCAAAGTTTCTACCTGTTTGGCCGACATAGAATTTCGGACAGTCAGAGCATTTGAGTTTGTACACGCCAGTAGATGTTGACAGAGGCTTTTTTTCCTTATTTGACAGGTTAACCAGTTTACCTAATTTATTCGATGTTCTGTAAGCTAATACAATGTCATGGGGTTTTAATTCACGTTGTAGGCTATAGTTTATTTTGTCATTATATTCAATGGGTACATATTTGGGTTTAATACCTGCATACAAAGAGATGTTGTGAGGGTTATATTTTTTATTTTTCTGTTTTTTTATTAGTTTGTCAACTATTGAACTTTGGTATCCATTTGCTACTGCGATGTACTTAATTATTTTTATTTTATTCTGGTAATTTTCTTCTGATAAAGGTATGGTTAGTAGTCTGTGAATCATACTGTTGTATGCGGCCATTTTATGGGAGTTAGGGTGATAAGAGGTGTAATGTATGGTGCTGTCAGTAGATGTCTGTTTTCTGTAAATTTTGTATTCAAGTTTGTTGTCCACTTTTGTTACTGTTGTGTCGAGAAAATTTATACTATTGTTTTCTTCAATTTCCAGAGTGAACTTTATTTATGTGTTTGTACTGTTGAGGTGGTTTAGTAGTAGGTTCAACTGTCTTTTATTGCCATTGTAGATAATGAACGTGTCATCTACATATCGGTGATAGGTGTCTATTTTTGGAGCATGTTTGTTTGAATCTGAAAGGATGAATGTCGATTCAAAGTGGTTAAGGTATATGTTTAAATTTTGATATTATACCAAACTACGTTCAAATAAAGATCAAAACAAACACATATGCAGCCAAAAAGGCAAAGAAAATAGCACAAATACAATGGATTAAGCATGAAATAAAACGTCTATACAAGAAAAAACACATGTTGAACACACTAGCATTGAAAAAACACCTACAGTTAACAAATAGTTTTACATCCATGTGAATATGATAAAACGTTTAATTTCATTGAACACCAAGTAAACAAAAAGATATATGCAAAGATAAAGACACAAAACAAGAAAATCGATAGGCTATTAAACAACAGAAACGACAGGAGACTTTTCAGATTAACCACAAATTTTTTCCTAGGGTTATAAACTGAACGGATATAAAATTTAATGATGATGCACTTGCCTTACTAAATAAAGGTTTTAAATACAACTTACCATTATTTAACACAAAACAAGGCATAGTTTCAGAAATATTAAATGCAGAGACAGCAATAAAATGGGTTAACTCAAGTGAAAGTAAGACAGTGATTAGACACAAAATAGACCTCAGAATAAAAAAACACATAAAATATGGAAAGAATAAACTATAAAATAAACTAAAAAAAAAAAAAAATATAAACAGAACATCGAATTTGGCCAACATAGAATTTCGGACAGTCAGAGCATTTGAGTTTGTACACGCCAGTAGATGTTGACAGAGGCTTTTTTTCCTTATTTGACTGGACCTAATTAAATTAGGTAAACTGGTTAACCAGTCAAATAAGGAAAAAAGCCTCTGTCAACATCTACTGGCGTGTACAAACTCAAATGCTCTGACTGTCCAAAATTCTATGTCGGCCAAACAGGTAGAAACTTTGAAACTAGATTTAAAGAACACCTGCCTAAACCCAACCATAGCCAACAGAAATCAACTTTTGCTGAGCATCTAATTAAAAACAATCATAATGCCCATAGTTTCAGTGAAAATCTGGAAATAATACATAAATGCAAAAAAAGCCAATTCCTTAACACATTAGAAGAACTGGAAATATACAAATCATACAAATACCATCCAAATGACACCCTTAACGAAAAATTAAACTACGGTTCCCATACATTATTCAATAGAATTATTGAATTATCATCAGACAGGTCTTTAAACACAGGACAACAAAGAATTGGGGAGGGGTAGTGATAACCGATAACATGCAAACCAGTCAGTTCGGTATCGCAACGCCGGCCCGCAACCAGTTTTAATACGTGTCAGTGTGCTAAATGTAAAGTATATAGATGTGTATAAGTGTTAATGTGAATATGTGTTACAAGTCCACAGTTTTATTATTACATTTAAATTACATGCAATTGACAAACTTCAAGTCAGAAGTGAGATTGTGAAACTGACGTCTTGTATGATTTGATAATGACCCAATGAGGTCGAAACTATAGTAATCAGCAATTACTAAACATCACTAGAATCGTTGACGGTATCGGGTAAATAACCCTAGTTAAATTAGTTACTAAAACGATTCTGGAGGCAAAAAATATGAATAAGAGATAAGCCATTAGGAATGTGGGAATGGTTTTCAGTTTTCGGTTTTAGTAAAATTGAAAAGAAAAAAAACTGGAAATGCTCTTACGGTGTTATTTTAAGGCGCATAGTAATAATACATTGTGGTCGTTAGTATATTATCATAATTATTGCATGGAGTTTAACTATCGGAATGCTTTTGGTTTATAAAAGAAATTGCCCACAAATTAATTATATTGCAATTTAAGTTTTACCTCTCTTAAATAAGACACTTTTATAAAAAAATATATATTAAAAGGACTCAATACAGAATATTGTCATAAGTAATACATGGTGGAGTTTCAATGTTGGACTGCTAGTAAGATTATTTGGTATCAGATCTGTTTGCCGATTTTCACTTGTCCATTTCTTTTCGTCAAGCCTTAATTTTATTTCATATTTTATGATGATAATATTATAAAAGTTTAATACCTTACATTGCTGTTTGAAAACCAAATGTTCGCAGCATCTGTCGAGTTGAGTGTGCGAGAAGGGCTGACAGATGTCAACCCACGTTACAGGATATTTGAGGGCCACTGGAAATACTTCTTATATAGCTTTCGTAAGATGTTCAATAAACATTTTTTTAAATAGACAAAATGAAGTATGTGAAACTATTATATAAACTATTATATAGACAAGCAAATTAACTCATAATGACCCAGCGTGTTCATGATAGTGTATAAATGCACTTAAATGACCACCCCCGGTGTCTGGCACGGGAGGTGGAACGTATGTGTACGTCAACTGTCTACCCCTGGTGTCTGGCACAGGAGCTGGAACGTATATGTACGTCAACTGTCTACCCCCGGTGTCTGGCACGAGAGGTGGAACGTATGTGTACATCAACTGTCTACCCCCGGTGTCTGGCACGAGAGGTGGAACGTATGTGTACGTCAACTGTCTACCCCCGGTGTCTGGCACGGGAGGTGGAACGTATGTGTACGTCAACTGTCCACCCCCAGTGTCTGGCACGGGAGGTGGAACGTATGTGTACGTCAACTGTCCACCCCCGGTGTCTGGCATGGGAGGTGGAACGTATATGTACGTCAACTGTCTACCCCCGGTGTCTGGCACGGGAGGTGGAATGATGTGTACGTCAACTGTCCACCCCCGGTGTCTGGCATGGGAGGTGGAACGTATGTGTACGTCAACTGTCCACCCCCGGTGTCTGGCACGGGAGGTGGAACGTATGTGTACGTCAACTGTCCACCCCCGGTGTCTGGCACGGGAGGTGGAACGTATGTGTACGTCAACTGTCTACCCCCGGTGTCTGGCATGGGAGGTGAAACGTATGTGTACGTCAACTGTCCACCCTCGGTGTCTGGCACGGGAGGTGGAACGTATGTGTACGTCAACGGTCTACCCCTGGTGTCTGGCACAGGAGGTGGAACATATGTGTACGTCAAGTGTCTACCCCCGGTGTCTGGCACGGGAGGTGGAACGTATGTGTACATCAACTGTCCGCCCTCGGTGTCTGGTACGGGAGGTGGAACGTATGTGTACGTCAACTGTCCACCCCCGGTGTCTGGCACGGGAGGTGGAACGTATGTGTACGTCAACTGTCCACCCCCGGTGTCTGGCACGAGAGGTGGAACGTATGTGTACGTCAACTGTCTACCCCTGGTGTCTGGCACAGGAGGTGGAACGTATATGTACGTCAACTGTCTACCCCGGGTGTCTGGCACGAGAGGTGGAACGTATGTGTACGTCAACTGTCTACCCCCGGTGTCTGGCACGAGAGGTGGAACGTATGTGTACGTCAACTGTCTACCCCCGGTGTCTGGCACGGGAGGTGGAACGTATGTGTACGTCAACTGTCCACCCCCAGTGTCTGGCACGGGAGGTGGAACGTATGTGTACGTCAACTGTCCACCCCCGGTGTCTGGCATGGGAGGTGGAACGTATATGTACGTCAACTGTCTACCCCCGGTGTCTGGCACGGGAGGTGGAACGTATGTGTACGTCAACTGTCCACCCCCGGTGTCTGGCATGGGAGGTGGAACGTATGTGTACGTCAACTGTCCACCCCCGGTGTCTGTCACGGGAGGTGGAACGTATGTGTACGTCAACTGTCCACCCCCAGTGTCTGGCATGGGAGGTGGAACGTATATGTACGTCAACTGTCCACCCCCGGTGTCTGGTATGGGAGGTGGAACGTATGTGTACGTCAACTGTCCACCCCCGGTGTCTGGTATGGGAGGTGGAACGTATGTGTACGTCAACTGTCTACCCCCGGTGTCTGGCATGGGAGGTGGAACGTATGTGTACGTAAACTGTCCACCCCCGGTGTCTGGCATGGGAGGTGGAACGTATGTGTACGTCAACTGTCCACCCCCGGTGTCTGGCACGGGAGGTGGAACGTATGTGTACGTCAACTGTCCACCCCCGGTGTCTGGCACGGGAGGTGGAACGTATGTGTACGTCAACTGTCCACCCCCGGTGTCTGGCACGGGAGGTGGAACGTATGTGTACGTCAACTGTCCACCCCCGGTGTCTGTCACGGGAGCTGAAACGTATGTGTACGTCAACTGTCCACCCCCGGTGTCTGGCACGGGAGGTGGAACGTATGTGTACGTCAACTGTCCACCCCCGGTGTCTGTCACGGGAGGTGAAACGTATGTGTACGTCAACTGTAGGATATTACATTCTAAACTATGTTTGAAGAAAAATTTAATTTAACAATAGATGTTCTGATACATCTCAATCACGGCTAAAAACACTTTAATAACTAGTTTAACCATCTTAGAATATATTCTTTCTATGCCGAATTGCTTGGCTGAAAATGAAACTAATCTGGGTATAGGCTACATAACCCTTTAAAACATGCTTCTCCTAATGATCATCTGCTTGAACTGAAACAACAATATCTGCAGGAAACTGTCCTAATCTATTACACGTAAGTTACGAGATTTAGAAGTAAACTTAGAATGAAGTTGACAAGTGAATGGTTTCTTCTCAACATAACTTAGTAAATTAAATTACTCATTTAACTTAGTAACTAATTAAATAATTTGTTAGATCATTTTATTGGTATAGTTTTTTAATCTTTTTTAAGTATGGTAGCTGGCCTATGAAAGCCATACAATAAGGCCAGCTATTGTAATGGGCAATTCAGCCATAAACCAAGCTGAACATATGTTGTGAAATATATAAATAACAATATATACATATAAGTCGAAGATGGACGAGTTAAAAGAGGGGATATTTATAGTAATGGGTGATTCAGCTATAAGCCAAGCTAGAGTTATGAGTGATTCAGATATAAGCCAAGCTAAAGTAATGGGTGATTCAGCCATAAGCCAAGCTAGAGTAATGGGTGATTCAGCTATAAGGCAAGCTAGAGTAATGGGTGATTCAACCATAAGCCAAGCTAGAGTAATGGGTGAGTCAGCTATAAGGCAAGCTAGAGTAATGGGTGATTCAACCATAAGCCAAGCTAGAGTAATGGGCGAGTCAGCTATAAGGCAAGCTAGAGTAATGGGTGATTCAGCTATAAGGCAAGCTACAGTAACGGGTGATTCAGCTATAAGGCAAACTAGAGTAATGGGTGATTCAACCATAAGCCAAGCTAGAGTAATGGGTGATTCAGCTATAAGGCAAGCTAGAGTAATGGGTGAGTCAGCCATAAGCCAAGCTAGAGCAATGGGTGATTCAGCTATAAGGCAAGCTAGAGTAATGGGTGATTTAACCACAAGCTAAGCTACAGTAATGGTCGAATCAGCTATAAGGCAAGCTAGAATAATGGGTGGTTCAGCCATAAGCCAAGCTAGAGTAATGGGTGTTTCAGCTATAAGGCAAGCTAGAGTAATGGGTGATTCTACAACAAGCTAAGCTACAGTAATGGGCGAATCAGCTATAAGGCAAGCTAGAGTAATGAGTGATTTAACCATAAAGCCAAGCTACAGTAACGGGTGAATCAACCATAAGCCAAGCTAGAATAATGAGCGATTCAAATACTGCTTGCCATTAAATTAACTTAATGTTCGGTCTATATAACATATTAACAATCTATGGTATTGTGAGTGGAGTCTATGGGTAATAGGAATACATAAAAATGAACAATATTAAATAACTGTATGTATCTGTTGAAATGCACTTCATTAGCTACTGAAAATGAAACATTGAGGCAATGTAGCAAAGTGAAAATAATAAGTAAGTCAATCATGTGTTATTCATGTTCATATTTTTTTTACTTCATTTGGGTTTTTTGTCTTAGTTTCATTTGCGAGGTCTGATGACACAGATTTATTGTTTAACAATAACGCTTGATTGAATGACAGTTTGTAAAAATTTGCTCTTAAATTTTATATTCATGGTTTGATATATTGATACCACAACATCAAAATATAATATTACAACATACAGAATAAAAATACTCGGTTCTGTCTGCGTTAAAAATGTATATACTTAGATGTACATGGAATTATAAAAAGTAATTAAAACTTTTATTTAGTCTTTACTTCGATAGCATTTAATATGAAAGTATGAGGTTTTTCTATGGATATTTTCATTTCTATTACTTTCGGGGTTTTACCAGTAATATACGTCTATTTAGCCAACATCAAGTTTGCTACATACGCCATCATAGTGTTCGTTTCTATTTGGGGCGTTTTTTGGCTGTAAAGTGAACATAGCCAAAAACATTTGAGTTAAATATATAACATTTTTTGTTTCTTTTCTCACTATATTTTATCTTAAGATAGGTATATATATATATATAAATAACATAGGTCTTCTCAGTACTGTTATTTGTGGTGAAATATACAAATAACAATATACACAAAAAAAGAAGTCGAAGATGGACGAGTTAATGGAGGGGATATTTATAGTCAGCACATCAACGTTTCTGCCACCGAATAACAACGTCATCAGATCAAATTATTTCTACTTCCACTAATGTAAACAAAACAGTTGAGAGCTAAAAATCATTACCACCGTTCGTATATGGGTGGGTTATCACCAGTGTACTCGAATAGACTAGAACACACCAAAGGAGGGTTTAAGAACTTTTCAGTAAAGGAATTAACATAAGAATTTAGTAAAAAAAACTCCAAAGTATGAAAGTAATTTATAGGTAATTTATAATTATTAACTTTCATAATTACTGAGCAGTGTTGACATAGAACATACATAATGTATATAGGTAGTAATTATAGAGACTGATGAACCTCAGTGGTAAAACGCATGTTACGATTGTCTGAAACTAGAACATTTGATTAACCAAGAACGTGTTGACGTATATGACATTTTATGAAAGCCATTTTTTAACTAAAAGTATGGCTCTGCACAAGTTAAGGAATTTCAGTTTTTTCATAGATTTAAATCTATTGGTATAAATAAATAATTTCTTTATTGCACGATACAATTAACAATTATGTTGCATTTGCTGTAGCCTAAACACTAGTCAATCGGACACATTCATACATACATTTTGCACATGCATCCTACATTATTCATACATTTGACACCAGAATTGCGTGATTAGATGTTTACTGATTGTCCTAGCGGCTTTGAAAGAATTTGAGCTAATTGATTATGTTTACACCCACTTTTGATACATACACTTAAGCGAAAGCTGCGCTTCTATGCCTCTGAGTTCTGTAATTATTCCTCCCTCTAGTTTCATAAGAGTGAACATCCCTGCCGCACGTCAAAGTGCATTTTGACTTGCAGTTCAGGGCGACCTCCAATATATAGAGGCACTCTGAATGACGCTACCTTAACAAACATTCGTTGCTAGGTTTTGTGTTGAGGGAATTCTATCTGCACTCTGAATGACGCTTCCTTAACAAACATTAATTGCGAGGTTTTGTATTGATGGAATTCTATCTGCACTCTGAACGACGCTACCTTAACAAACATTTGTTGTGAGGTTTTCTGTTGAGGGAATTCTATCTGCACTCTGAATGACGCTACCTTAACAAACATTAATTGCGAGGTTTTGTGTTGCGGTAATTCTATCTGCACTCTGAATGACGCTACCTTAACAAACATTTGTTGTGAGGTTTTCTGTTGAGGTAATTCTATCTGCACTCTGAATGACGCTACCTTAACAAACATTCGTTGTGAGGTTTTGTGTTGAGGTAATTCTATCTGCACTCTGAATGACGCTACCTTAACAAACATTCGTTGTGAGGTTTTCTGTTGAGGTAATTCTATCTGCACTCTGAATGACGCTACCTTAACAAACATTCATTGTGAGGTTTTGTTTTGAGGTAATTCTATCTGCACTCTGAATGACGCTACCTTAACAAACATTCGTTGTGAGGTTTTGTTTTGAGGTAATTCTATCTGCACTCTGAATGACGCTACCTTAACAAACATTCGTTGTGAGGTTTTGTTTTGAGGTAATTCTATCTGCACTCTGAATGACGCTACCTTAACAAACATTCGTTGCGAGGTTTTGTGTCGAGGTAATTCTATCTGCACTCTGAATGACGCTACCTTAACAAACATTCGTTGTGAGGTTTTGTTTTGAGGTAATTCTATCTGCACTCTGAATGACGCTACCTTAACAAACATTCGTTGTGAGGTTTTGTGTCGAGGTAATTCTATCTGCACTCTGAATGACGCTACCTTAACAAACATTCGTTGTGAGGTTTTGTGTTGAGGTAATTCTATCTGCACTCTGAATGACGCTACCTTAACAAACATTCGTTGTGAGGTTTTGTGTCGAGGTAATTCTATCTGCACTCTGAATGACGCTACCTTAACAAACATTCGTTGTGAGGTTTTGTGTTGAGGTAATTCTATCTGCACTCTGAATGACGCTACCTTAACAAACATTCGTTGTGAGGTTTTGTGTCGAGGTAATTCTATCTGCACTCTGAATGACGCTACCTTAACAAACATTCGTTGTGAGGTTTTGTGTTGAGGTAATTCTATTTGCACTCTGAATGACGCTACCTTAACAAAAATTCATTGCTAGGTTTTGTGTTGAGGGAATTCTATCTGCACTCTGAATGACGCTACCTTAACAAACATTCGTTGTGAGGTTTTGTGTTGAGGTAATTCTATCTGCACTCTGAATGACGCTACCTTAACAAACATTCGTTGTGAGGTTTTGTTTTGAGGTAATTCTATCTGCACTCTGAATGACGCTACCTTAACAAACATTCGTTGTGAGGTTTTGTGTCGAGGTAATTCTATCTGCACTCTGAATGACGCTACCTTAACAAACATTCGTTGTGAGGTTTTGTTTTGAGGTAATTCTATCTGCACTCTGAATGACGCTACCTTAACAAACATTCGTTGTGAGGTTTTGTTTTGAGGTAATTCTATCTGCACTCTGAATGACGCTACCTTAACAAACATTCGTTGTGAGGTTTTGTTTTGAGGTAATTCTATCTGCACTCTGAATGACGCTACCTTAACAAACATTCATTATGAGGTTTTAATCTCCTGAAATAGAGAGAACATTTTGATTTCATTAAAATATGTTCGAAATACCCAGAACCATTAGCTAATATTAAAATCGTCAAGGGACAAATTAAATAAGAGCGTAAAATAAATTTAAAGAAAACCATCCATAAAGATTTGGCTGATATTGAATTTAACACTATATGAGTCAAAATTAAAATCAAATACAAATTTGTTTCATTATTGACTCAGGACTCTGTAAAAGTTTGCATGTTTCACAATTTACTAACTATACAAATTAGGAGAGGAAAAAACAAGAATATAGAAAGAACAGAGTAAACATGATGGATGTATAAATATTTACCGGGCAAACAATTGCAGGATGAGAAACAGACAAGAAGAGCAGTGCGTGAACAAAATATAAAGTATAAGTTTTTTTACTAAAGTCTAGTTTTTTACGATTTGTATCCCCTAATGAACTAAAACACCAGATAATAACTAAACCGACCAAAAATAATGAAGTTATAGAGATGTGAGATTTTAAATATGAGTATTTTAGGGGAAAGAATAATTGGTTTAGCGGGTAAGAATATTGCTGTATATTCTTATCTGTTAGCTATACTAAACTATCGGTGGTAATACTGTTCTTATTTTATTTCGACATGTCAATTTGTATGTTATGTGCCGAACATCTCATTTCATTATTATTCCAAAATCACAAATGTGTTATGCTCATAAAAAATATGACAAAGATAAGAATAAAAGGCAGGTGATATTAATAATTCTTTTGTAAATCTATTAACGCCAGTGGCATTTATAACTTACTCCACAGACGTTGTTGTGGGACGACGGTCTAAAACCATCAAAGAAAATTTTTATTGAACTACCAAAATAACGTAAATATTCCTGAAATTCAGCTTCAAAAAATAAGATTTTGACAATGTTATGTGATTCATGTTAAGGTTAAATGAACAAATGTTCCTTTGTGGAGTGCTGCACTACTGGCTTTGTAAAGTAGCTTCAGTCCGTCACCATTGTTTTCCCATTTAAGGTAATTTGTGCTATCGGGTGGTAAAAACATGGGGCTTTTCAATACCAGCAAAATAACTGTGTTTTGTTTTAGAAAACATTACCTTTGTTCAAAGTAATATCTTACAAAGGCAAACAAGTTTCCTCTACCATATTGATTATTTCATTTTCTTTCGTTAGTTTTAACACGAATACAGATACAAAAAAACAACCTTCATCATCTCAAGAAAGAGTTAGGAACACTTTGACAGTTGGTCACACGAATTTCCTTTCGTTAGTTTTAACACGAATACAGATACAAAAAACCAACCTTCAGCATCTCAAGAAAGAGTTAGGAACACTTTGACAGTTGGTCACACGAATTTCCTTTCGTTAGTTTTAACACGAATACAGATACAAAAAAACAACCTTCAGCATCTCAAGAAGAGTTAGGAACACTTTGACAGTTGGTCACACGAATAATACTTATTGTAGTTGTATTCAAATGGCTTATAATGTCATTGTGTTCAATAAAGACTATTTTTTGTAGTGTTGGGTTAGGACTATAGTCTTTTATAATTAGTCAATTTCTTTAACATTGTCACACTTAATCTTGATATACAGATATTTAGTTCATGGTGATTATTTTAGCAGTGTCTCAATAACACTAGCCAGTCTGCTCTGTTTATTATGTACTTTTCTTATTTGTTGCCCATTACATAACCACTTTAAGCAGATCATGAAAGAAGAGTATATTTGTTATTATTATTTAATATGCTAGGGTTGAGTTGAAATCAGTTCGTTCTAAAAGTTTTTGGACCTTATATTTAATTTCCTTAGGGATTAAGAAATGGGGCCAATACTTCCAAGCGTGGGAACGCCGCTCAGCATGTGAATATGAACGTTTTGTTATAAACTCAGGAATCAGAATATTCCCGACTTCAACGGAGTTGCTAAAGTACGTTAAGTTTGAGTGTGCTACAATTAAAAATTATTGTTTGACATTGGAAATTTAGTTCCGTAGATTCCTACTTAAAATTGGCTACAGTTTCTGGAGAGATAATTTAAAGATATACGATACAAATAGTTTAATAAACTCCCTTTCGTATTATGTTATGTTGTTTGTTTTATAACTAACTTTTGAAATTATTCATTGCTATGATTATAAAGAGTGGAGTTCTGAGGTCAACATTTTAAAGTAACAACAACAAATAAAATAACTGGTACCAAGTAACTGGTACAAACTTTCTCCCTTTCCCTTAGGTACAAGGAACAAGATTTTCATGTTGTTTAAAAAATGAAAATTAAAAGATGTAAAATACACCAAAATAAATAAAACCTATCTTCAACTAATTACATTTCTAAGGAGTGTACAAACGAAATACTTATTTTATTTAAATAAAAGTATAGAAAAAATAATCTTAAAAACAGCTGTTCAATTAATCACGTAACCAGTTTTTATGTAGACAACCTTCAACAGCATGAACCTTCGGCCTCCACAGCCCCAACTTAAATAAAATATTTTTAACTGTAATTTACATCTGTATTGAAAATGTTACCAAAATTGTTCGAATAAACCTTGAAAAATTGCATTTTTAAACGTTTTTGTCCGTACAAAGGATGTTATAACTCAGCAACTAGTCAAGTTATAGACATGCGGTTTTTATTAAAATATTTAAAATTATAATTCATATCTTTCCTAAAAATTTAATTAAAATCGTTAGAGGTGTTTTTGATAAAATAAAATTTTTGTACGTTTTTTGCCCATAAAACTACAAATCTAAAATTTCAAAAAGTGAAAAAATGATCTGGAGATGTTGGCTAAATACACACATATCAAATTTAATAAAAAAAGATCCTTTTTTTTAGTCTCCAGAGAATTTTACATACACACAGACAGACACACATACGGACAGACACCAACCTTTTGTTCTCGAAAAAAACACTTTTTTGGGTTTTGATTGTTGTATTTTTGTATGATCACAATACTTTCGCTATGCTAACGTATATGGGAGAAAGTAAAAACTGCACATTATTGTTTAGTTATCACTAAAACAAATGAAATTAAGTATTGAACAAAGATTTCAGCGTAACATGTTTATGAAAATATACCATTAATATTATGCACCGGACACGTACAGTGGTATGGACCCACCCACCCACTCACCAGACACACTCAGTGGTATTTACCCACCCACCAGACACGTACAGTGTTGATTACCCACCCACCTATTCACCAGACACACTCAGTGGTGTTTACCCACCCACCAGACACGTACAGTGCTGTTTACCCACCCACCCACTCACCAGACATACTCAGTGGTGTTTACCCACCCGCCAGACACGCACAGTGGTGTTGACCCACCCACCTACTCACCAGACACACTCAGTGGTGTTTACCCACCCGCCAGACACGCATAGTGGTGTTGACCCACCCACCTACTCACCAGACACACTCAGTGGTGTTTAACCACCCACCAGACACGTACAGTGGTATGGACCCACCCACCCACTCACCAGACACACTCAGTGGTGTTTACCAACCCGCCAGACACGCACAGTGGTGTTGACCCACCCACCTACTCACCAGACACACTCAGTGGTGTTTACCCACCCACCAGACACGTACATTGCTGTTTACCCACCCACCCACTCACCAGACACACTCAGTGGTGTATACCCACCCGCCAGACACGCACAGTGATGTTGACCCACACACCCACCCACCAGACACGTACAGTGGTGTTTACCCACCCACTCACTCACCAGACACACTCAGTGGTGTTTACCCACCCACCAGACACGTACAGCAAGGTTTGACTATTTGTCAACTACTTGCTAAGCACTTGCCAAATGTCGGCGCCATGACGTGATGACAGCCGACAGTCTTTGCTCCCACCAATGCATCATTATACAAGACTGGAGAAGCTGCAGTCAGTAATTAGTTTGACAAGATAATTCCACTTTCATCAGTTAAAGCCATCGATATCAATGATTAAGGAAAGGAAGTTCTTAAATTTATGCCTACTTATTTTAAGGTTCTCCAGAAGATAATTGACACGAAGAACCATAAAAATGAACCTACGTTTACTACTGGGGAAATATAATACCTTTGTAAGTGATAAAATAATTTCCTTTAATTACATTTGTTATTATTTTGGTATGTTTTAATAAAATATTCTAAATAAAATTGATTCTTTTATTGAATAAAGAAATACAGCTGTACGATGGTTATTATAATTAATTATATTGGAATACTAGTAAGATATAAGTTAGTAATATAAGTTTATGAAGAATAACGATAAAATGAAAAGTATAAAAAAAATTATGAAAACAAACAAATTGTTAAAATGAAAAGTTATTATTTATTTATTTTTTATTTTCGAATGTAGCACTATACTTTAATGTGCCAATACTTCAAGAGATACATTTTTACTTTCAATTTAATTGAAGTTTATTTAAATTGATGTACATACGGAACATATAAGTAAATATTAATTTTAAATGTCATTTTCATTTTCAAAATAATTTCTATCAATATTTTAACAGGTACCATTTATGTGTTGCGACATCATATTAAAAATATTCATTGTAACACTTAACAAATGCACAATTAAGAAATATTTTCCAAATAATATTAAAACGTGCACTAAGAATAAGAATGTACTGTAAGGCACTGCTGGTTGGAGGGAGACCTGCACAACATGGAGCTGATTGTTCAATGTCACAGGTACTGTAAGGCACTGCTAGTTGGAGGGAGTCCTGCACAACGTGGAGCTGATTGTTCAATGTCACAGGTACTGTAAGGCACTGCTGGTTGGAGGGAGGCCTGCACAACGTGGAGCTGATTGTTCAATGTCACAGGTACTGTAAGGCACTGCTAGTTGGAGGGAGTCCTGCACAACGTGGAGCTGATTGTTCAATGTCACAGGTACTGTAAGGCACTGCTGGTTGGAGGGAGGCCTGCACAACGTGGAGCTGATTGTTCAATGTCACAGGTACTGTAAGGCACTGCTGGTTGGAGGGAGACCTGCACAACGTGGAGCTGATTGTTCAATGTCACAGGTACTGTAAGGCACTGCTAGTTGGAGGGAGTCCTGCACAACGTGGAGCTGATTGTTCAATGTCACAGGTACTGTAAGGCACTGCTGGTTGGAGGGAGGCCTGCACAACGTGGAGCTGATTGTTCAATGTCACAGGTACTGTAAGGCACTGCTGGTTGGAGGAGGCCTGCACAACGTGGAGCTGATTGTTCAATGTCACAGGTACTGTAAGGCACTGCTGGTTGGAGGGAGGCCTGCACAACGTGGAGCTGATTGTTCAATGTCACAGGTACTGTAAGGCACTGCTGGTTGGAGGGAGGCCTGCACAACGTGGAGCTGATTGTTCAATGTCACAGGTACTGTAAGGCACTGCTAGTTGGAGGGAGTCCTGCACAACGTGGAGCTGATTGTTCAATGTCACAGGTACTGTAAGGCACTGCTGGTTGGAGGGAGGCCTGCACAACGTGGAGCTGATTGTTCAATGTCACAGGTACTGTAAGGCACTGCTGGTTGGAGGGAGACCTGCACAACGTGGAGCTGATTGTTCAATGTCACAGGTACTGTAAGGCACTGCTAGTTGGAGGGAGTCCTGCACAACGTGGAGCTGATTGTTCAATGTCACAGGTACTGTAAGGCACTGCTGGTTGGAGGGAGACCTGCACAACGTGGAGCTGATTGTTCAATGTCACAGGTACTGTAAGGCACTGCTGGTTGGAGGGAGACTTGCACAACGTGGAGCTAATTGTTCAATGTCACAGGTACTGTAAGGCACTGCTGGTTGGAGGGAGGACTGCACAACGTGGAGCTGATTGTTTAATGTCACAGGTACTGTAAGGCACTGCTGGTTGGAGGGAGGCCTGCACAACGTGGAGCTGATTGTTCAATGTCACAGGTACTGTAAGGCACTGCTGGTTGGAGGGAGACCTGCACAACGTGGAGCTGATTGTTCAATGTCACAGGTACTGTAAGGCACTGCTGGTTGGAGGGAGACTTGCACAACGTGGAGCTGATTGTTCAATGTCACAGGTACTGTAAGGCACTGCTGGTTGGAGGGAGACCTGCACAACGTGGAGCTGATTGTTCAATGTCACAGGTACTGTAAGGCACTGCTGGTTGGAGGGAGGCCTGCACAACGTGGAGCTCATTGTTCAATGTCACAGGTACTGTAAGGCACTGCTGGTTGGAGGGAGGCCTGCACAACGTGGAGCTGATTGTTCAATGTCACAGGTACTGTAAGGCACTGCTGGTTGGAGGGAGGCCTGCACAACGTGGAGCTGATTGTTCAATGTTACAGGTACTGTAAGGCACTGCTGGTTGGAGGGAGACCTGCACAACGTGGAGCTGATTGTTCATTGTCACAGGTACTGTAAGGCACTGCTGGTTGGAGGAAGGCCTGCACAACGTGGAGCTGATTGTTCAATGTCACAGGTACTGTAAGGCACTGCTGGTTGGAGGAAGGCCTGCACAACGTGGAGCTGATTGTTCAATGTCACAGGTACTGTAAGGCACTGCTGGTTGGAGGGAGGCCTGCACAACGTGGAGCTGATTGTTCAATGTCACAGGTACTGTAAGGCACTGCTGGTTGGAGGGAGACCTGCACAACGTGGAGCTGATTGTTCAATGTCACAGGTACTGTAAGGCACTGCTGGTTGGAGGGAGACCTGCACAACGTGGAGCTGATTTTTCAATGTCACAGGTACTGTAAGGCACTGCTGGTTGGAGGGAGACCTGCACATCGTGGAGCTGATTGTTCAATGTCACAGGTACTGTAAGGCACTGCTGGTTGGAGGGAGGCCTGCACAACGTGGAGCTCATTGTTAAATGTCACAGGTACTGTAAGGCACTGCAGGTTGGAGGAAGGCCTGCACAACGTGGAGCTGATTGTTCAATGTCACAGGTACTGTAAGGCACTGCTGGTTGGAGGGAGGCCTGCACAACGTGGAGCTCATTGTTCAATGTCACAGGTACTGTAAGGCACTGCTGGTTGGAGGAAGGCCTGCACAACGTGGAGCTGATTGTTCAATGTCACAGGTACTGTAAGGCACTGCTAGTTGGAGGGAGTCCTGCACAACGTGGAGCTGATTGTTCAATGTCACAGGTACTGTAAGGCACTGCTGGTTGGAGGGAGACCTGCACAACGTGGAGCTGATTGTTCAATGTCACAGGTACTGTAAGGCACTGCTGGTTGGAGGGAGACCTGCACAACGTGGAGCTGATTGTTCAATGTCACAGGTACTGTAAGGCACTGCTAGTTGGAGGGAGTCCTGCACAACGTGGAGCTGATTGTTCAATGTCACAGGTACTGTAAGGCACTGCTGGTTGGAGGGAGACCTGCACAACGTGGAGCTGATTGTTCAATGTCACAGGTACTGTAAGGCACTGCTGGTTGGAGGAAGGCCTGCACAACGTGGAGCTGATTGTTCAATGTCACAGGTACTGTAAGGCACTGCTAGTTGGAGGGAGTCCTGCACAACGTGGAGCTGATTGTTCAATGTCACAGGTACTGTAAGGCACTGCTGGTTGGAGGGAGACCTGCACAACGTGGAGCTGATTGTTCAATGTCACAGGTACTGTAAGGCACTGCTGGTTGGAGGGAGACCTGCACAACGTGGAGCTGATTGTTCAATGTCACAGGTACTGTAAGGCACTGCTGGTTAGAAGAAGGCCTGCACAACGTGGAGCTGATTGTTCAATGTCACAGGTACTGTAAGGAACTGCTGGTTGGAAGGAGACCTGCACAACGTGGAGCTGATTGTTCAATGTTACAGGTACTGTAAGGCACTGCTGGTTGGAGGGAGGCCTGCACAACGTGGAGCTGATTGTTCAATGTTACAACACTTGCTTATTATATCAAACACCCATTAAAGTGTATTAGGTTATTTCAATATCACAGTTAAATTAGAAGTAAAAACAAGTATAACGGTTCTTAAGGTGAACAACTTAAATCTAATTTTTGTAGGTTATTTTACACTTTTATTTGAATGTTTGTAGTATTGTTTTGTATTAAGGGTGTTTCTATTTCAAAAAGGAAAGGATGTTTGTGTTTGTTTGATAACGATGGCATTCTGTTGTAACATAAATGAAAAGTATCGCTCTAGTAGACTTACAGATTTCATGTGATAGGGATTATTTTTTTAAAACCTGCAATTTTATCACAGACTATTATCATTTTATACGTGAAAAGAGGCAAAACATGTATAAATCTACTTATAATTTGTATTAAAAATAATATATTATAGACTATTGACATTTCATAAATTAAAATGAGAACAAACATTATTGTTAAGAACCTTATACACAAAACATGCATGTAAGAGAGTAACAGATAATTGCTTGTGTTGGGGAAGTTAGGATTCCCATCAATAAATGGACGCTTAAAACCCTAAATACATATATTTTGTAACAATTTATCATGTATATTAAAAAAAAAAAAACTGGATGTGTATTATTTTCATAATATTTTAAACATAAATCAGCCCTTGCTGTCAAGGAGGGATAAGTTGTAAAATAGAGTGAAGTTGTAGTTTGGAACTTTGTTTAGCTGAGTTGTTGATTGCTGAGTTGTCCCTAATCTGTACTTAAAGTTTTATTGTGATTCGTTGAATGTTTGGGAAGTATGGATTTGTTTATATAACAATAAATGAATAAATAAAAACACAAACGCATTCGAAACCTTTTTAAAGTTAGTACTGTCAGGCATTTCATCAAACTACGAGGATTCACATACACAAATTTTACGATTCCCCAGGTACTTTTTACAAGCAATAAATATCAATTTTCATTTTGCTTTTTTTCAATCAAAATTATATTGGTACATATTTGATTAAAGGAATGTAAAATACAAGTAATAATGTTCAGTTTCGTGTTTTATTAATAGTATTTTATATTCTCTTATCATTTTTATATTAAATGAAATTGTTAAAATAATTTGATTAATTCGATTGGCTATGGACATTAGAATAATTACTAGTTTAGTTAAAGCACTGGAAAAGTCAATAACAATTATTGCTTGGATTATTAGAAAACAGCGTACATAAATAATCAACAAAATTATAAACAAAAAGAGTTAGTAACAGTAATTCAACTTTTTAAGTCAAGGACCATAATCCAGTTTGAGATGAATGACGGATATAGCTAGAAATATCTGATCCTGAGGTACTTGGTTCAAGGATTCCGCAAGGCTATAAAACCAGATAAGAACTGCAGTATGGCAAGTAATTGAATTGAAAACCAGCCTCCCAATTTATGTTGGCTGCGCAATTATCGAGGGGTTTTATACCAAATATATTTTGTGTCATTGGCGAATGCAGATTTCCCGTACATTTAAACGGATGCGTCACTGTTTAATTTGACAAGGAGAAAATAAAATTACTATAGTAAATATCACAAAGTATAGTTGAAACAAAACTCTATAGCATGTTCTTGGAGTTTTAGTTTCCCACTTCAATTGCTTCAGTTAACCTGATAATTTTTTTATGTACACGTCTTACAGTTAATAAAATAAATAACAGATAAAACAGATAGTAAATAAAAACTTTACACACTTAGTTTTACAATAAATAAAAAAAATATAATTAAAACATTTAGTCGTATGCAGGTCAAACAGGGTGTGTAACAACGATGGTGAGTAACCCATAAGATTGGGGAGTAATGCAGTGAGGTGGGGCAATACTGACCTAAATGTCCATTACAGTATATCTTTTGTTGCCCGGTGGAACATAGATGGAGTGCATCCACTAATGAATGTAATATATACCGTTCGTATATGGTTCGTAAATTTAATATATACCGTTTTTAAGATATATGTAGGTTAAAGATGTAGAAGTCGACTTAAAAAAGTGTTTTATTTGAAAATATGTCAATGTAATTTGTTATTATTATTTTGTGAAAATTCCTTTAAATATTTCTCACATTGGAAATGATACAACCTTTATGAACTTTAAATACACCATTGTTATCTCGGTGAAAAGGTGTAACAATAGACTTGTCGCATGACTGTCTTATTATTACAAATGTTAAGTTGTCTTTTACATCTTTAACCTACTGATATCTTGGAATCGGTACGAACCTTTAGAATTTGAAAAACTCCATTGTTTTCAGGATGAAAAGGCAATGTTAATAGACATGTCGTATGACTGTCTTCTGATAAAGAATTGGGAAGTTAATTCCTACATCTTGGACCTCAGGTTACTCCCAACATTTCGTAATACTTAAAGAGTTATAGCATCTACCTATACATGTAGTGTATATATATATATATATATATATATATATATATATATATATATATATATATAATACATATTAAAATATATAATATGTATGATAAATGGCATAACTTGAAAAAAACTTAAATTTAAATTGTAGAAAAAGGTGGGGGAAGGGACTCCATAACCACCCTGTATAATCAATATGTATGATATTTTCTCTATATGTATTTATTTTGTAATATAGAACATCAAATATAAGCAGAGCATACATCCCTCGTTTCGGATGATACGTTTAAGCCCAGCAGCATCTATTCGTAATCTTGACATCAAAGGTTGGGTCGTAATACCATTCATTTGTTGACAGAGAGGAAGTAAACTACACATTTATATTTCTCTATTTATTGCAATGACCAAGGCTGGAATTGTTCTGGGCTAATGTACATTCAAGTTTGCAACTTAATTGTTTAAAATTATTAGTTTAGTTTATTTTAAATAATTTTTAAGTAAATTATTAAAAATAAAACCTACTTACAATAAAAAGTATTGGGAGAGAAAACATACCCTGGTTCCTTCTTAACACCTCACTCTTCATGTCGAAGAAGTCCATATGAACTGAAAGATTTTGGTCAAACGAACATTCTTAGATTAACGTTCTTGTTCCCCAACAAGAACGTTAATCTAAGACTGGCGTCTAACTGGTAGTTGATTTTTTAAAGCAATATTTCTGGTGGCAGAAAAATACTGTGTTTTGTCTGTACATCATGCAAATGAAGCATCGAATAACGATAATAGCAGTTATGAATGGGACAAATGAAATAACTTCTTAGCATAAGAACATCATGTTATAAAAAGGTTATTCTGTGACTCTGAGTCTGATCGATAACACTAATTTAATAAAAAAGAAATATAAATTTTACCTATACAATTGTTTGATATGGTGTAACGTTACCGATCTAATATATTTATTATAAAATAATTAATTATGTACATAATGCAAAAAGGTAATAGGAATTCCTCTGTCATAGTAATAAAGG
Source organism: Stictocephala bisonia (assembly GCA_035578905.1). Classification (NCBI taxonomy): domain Eukaryota; kingdom Metazoa; phylum Arthropoda; class Insecta; order Hemiptera; family Membracidae; genus Stictocephala; species Stictocephala bisonia. The sequence goes on along the minus strand of JAQJVL010000367.1, from coordinate 120,620 downwards.
ATGCTCTAAAGTATATTTAGGTTTTTTTTATTTTTATTATTTTTCATTATTAATTAAACCGGGTATTTGGTTTCACTATTTACCAAATAAGAGTCAAAATATTCCTTTTTACTATTCTATGGTGCAATACAGTAGTTGTGAAGTCGAGCTAGAACAACGTACTCTATAGGTCGAGTACTGTATTAAGTGGGGATAGTAAGGTAATGTCTATTGTGCAATACCGTAATTGTCAAGTCGACCTGGAACGATGTGTTCTAGAGGTCGTGTAGCGTATTATGTGCGGATAGTAAGTTATTGTATATTGTGCAACACAGTAGTTGTCAAGTTGACCTGGAACGATCTACTCCAGAAGTCGAGTACAGTATTATGTGGGGACAGTAAGTTAATGTCTATGGTGCAATACAGTAGTTGATAAGACGAACTGGAACGATCTACTCCAGAAGTCGAGTACAGTATTATGTGGGGACAGTAAGTTAATGTCTATGGTGCAATACAGTAGTTGTTAAGACGAGCTGGAACGATCTACTCCAGAAGTCGAGTACAGTATTATGTGGGGACAGTAAGTTAATGTCTATGGTGCAATACAGTAGTTGTTAAGACGAGCTGGAACGACGTGCTCCGGAGGTTGAGTTCTGTAATATTTAGGGACAGTAAAATAATATCTATGGTGCAATACAGTAGTCGTGAAGTCAACCTGGCACGACGTGCTCCAGAGGACGTGTACTGTATTATGTGGGGATAGTAAGTTAATGTCTATGATGCAATATAGTGGTTGACAAGTTGAGCTGGAACGATGTGCTTCTGAGGTGAAATTCTATATTATGTAGGGATGGTAAGTTATTGTTTATGGTTCAATACAGTAGTTGTCAATTCGTACTTCATCGACGTGCTCCAGAGGTCGAGTTCCATATTATGTGGGGACAGTACGTTAGTGTCTATGGGGCAATTAAGTAGTTGTCAGGTCGATCTGGAACCACCTGTCTAAAGATCGCGTTCTGTATTATTAGGGGACAGTAAGTTAATATCTATGGTTCAATATAGTAGTGGTCAAGTCGATCTGGAACGACGTGCTCCGTAGGTCGAGTACTCTATTATGTGTTAACAGTACTATGTGTATGGTGTGAATTATGTGAATGGTATTATGTGAATGGTGTAATACCCTAGATCGCTAGTTGAGATGGAACGTCGTGCTCCAAAGGACGACTACCGTATTATGTGGCGACAGTAAGTTATTATCTATTGCGCAATACAGTAGTTGACAAGTCGAGCTAGAACCACTAGACCGAGTTTAAAAATATTATGTGGGTACAGTGAGTTAATGCCTATGGTTCAATACAGTAGTAGGCCATATTATTAAAAAAAATAATAATAATAAATAAATAGTAGCCAATTCTTACTGCAATGACGTACTTGTAAAACTTGACCCATCAAGTAAAAGTTTTACTTCCTCAAAGTGTTTAATAAATTTTAAACTAAAAATGACTCTTCTATGAGTAATTAGAAATAATTTAACCTTACTGACTCGCTTAGCTTGACTAGGAAACCAGGACCTGGAATAACTATTGACACTAGTGAAAGTACAACACAAATTTATTTTTACAGAATATCATCATGACAGTCCCTTCCAAAATATTACAACTATCTTATTATATTTTACACTATACACCACATTTAATATACCCTTTTTATCCACTAATAGACAACACAAATTATTCGTTTTAGAAATCTTCAATCAAATTACTATTAACATTGGTTTGAATATACAGTCCGGTGAATCAATCATTTCAAGCAAACTCCAATACTATTAAATCACAATCCTCTAAATAATTTTATAAACGTTACGTTAAAAATAAAACTAAACAAGTATTTATACATGCAACACGTCTATACTAACAGGTGAAAATTATATATTAAATAACAACTTATACTCCACAGTAATCAATCAATTATTTCCAGTCAAAATTAACAATCAAACAATAATATATCAACCTTACTAACTATGACGACCTCAACACATTAATTTATACCAGACTCAATTCCCTATATCAGTGAATTATATTTTATTATTAAATTACGATTATTATTAGCTTCTTATATGAGTAATGTACAGCCCGTCGACTTACGCTTTGGTGTAGGTAAAACGTAATTGAACGCCCTCACAAAATGTCTACAGATTTTATATTTTCGTTTCCCTTAAACCCTAGAGGTGTTAAACAAATTTTAACATACCCCTGGACTCTATGTCTCCTGCAGGTATTGGGTGTCCACGGGCCGTAGTGGATTCGGCGTCCGCTTGTCCCTCAGGGTCAGGTGGGCTGGTTGGGTCTGTAGTCGCTTGCAGTCCCTTGGGGTTGGTTTCTCTGTCCCTCAGGATAGGCTGTAAGTCCAGTAGTCCCTCAGGTTCAGGAGGTCCCTCGGCTCGTGAAGTCCTCCGGGGGTTGATATCGCAAGGGGTTGGACCGTGGCTCCAAGTCCTCCTCGGAGCTCGTCCCGAGTTTGCTATGCAGGGTGGATTGACAAAGCCTAGGTAGTTGGACCTCCAGGTGCTGGTCCTCCCTATTGGTCTGTTCCCGAAGTCCTATCCCTTTTCAAACTCTCCTCAGACTCTTCTTTCTTTCCCAACTCTTTCCCTAGAATCTCATTCCCCCTGCCATTCACTGGACACGCCTACGATTTCGGAAATACCAATTATTATCGGTGGTCCTATTACGGATCACTCTATAGGCCCGTTTTCGTGATAGGTGGGACCTCCTCCTCTCCGGAGCTCCTGCTGATTCTCCGCCGCATCAGCATTTATAGGCCAAATTTTTGGTGAGTATAAAATTGTATTATTCTGACTATCATGTGTACCGTGCTGAACCTGCTTCCTTGACATCCGATCCCTTGCTTTCTGAGTTAACTCTCTCAGGATGTCCTACTCAAATTTTACGTACTCCACTTCCTGTACCGTATTTCCTGTTGTAATAAAACCTCTTTCTCATTTTAACTGTTGATCTTTATTTCAATATTATTATTATTATTATTAATTATGAGGGAATCTTTTACAAACGTGTAGCAGTTAAATAAACTGGTTTACATGCTCCAGAGGTCGAGTACTGTATTATGTGAGGATAGTATATTAATGTCTATGATTCAATACAACAGTTGCCAATTCGTACTGGAACGACGAGCTCCAGAGGTCGAGTACTGTATTATGTGGAAATAGTAAGATAATGTCTATGATTCAATACAACAGTTGCCAATTCATACTGGAACGGCGTACTCTAGAGGTCGAGTACTGTATTATGTGGGGATAGTAAGTTAATGTCTATGATTCAATACAACAGTTGCCAATTCATTCTGGAACGGCGTGCTCCAGAAGTCGAGTACTGTATTATGTGGAGATAGTAAGTTAATGTCTATGATTCAATACAACAGTTGCCAATTCATACTGGAATGGCGTGCTCCAGAGGTCGAGTACTGTATTATGTGAAGATAGTAAGTTAATGTTAATGGTTCAATACAACAGTTGCCAATTCATTCTGGAACGGCGTGCTCCAGAAGTCGAGTACTGTATTATGTGGAGATAGTATATTAATGTCTATGATTCAATACAACAGTTGCCAATTCATACTGGAATGGCGTGCTCCAGAGGTCGAGTACTGTATTATGTGAAGATAGTAAGTTAATGTCTATGATTCAATACAACAGTTGCCAATTCATACTGGAACGACGTGCTCCAGAGGTCGAGTACTGTATTATGTGGAGATAGTAAGTTAATGTCTATGATTCAATACAACAGTTGCCAATTCATACTGGAACGACGTGCTCCAGAGGTCGAGTACTGTATTATGTGGAGATAGTAAGTTACAACAGTTGCCAATTCATACTGGAACGACGTGCTCCAGAGGTCGAGTACTGTATTATGTGGGGATAGTAAGTTAATGTCTATGATTCAATACAACAGTTGCCAATTCATACTGGAACGACGTGCTCCAGAGGTCGAGTACTGTATTATGTGGGGATAGTAAGTTAATGTCTATGATTCAATACAACAGTTGCCAATTCATACTGGAACGACGTGCTCCAGAGGTCGAGTACTGTATTATGTGGGGATAGTAAGTTAATGTCTATGGTTCAATACAACAGTTGCCAATTCGTACTGGAACGACGTGCTCCAGAGGTCGAGTACTGTATTATGTGGGGATAGTAAGTTAATGTTAATGGTTCAATACAACAGTTGCCAATTCATACTGGAACGGCGTGCTCCAGAGGTCGAGTACTGTATTATGTGGGGATAGTAAGTTACAACAGTTGCCAATTCATACTGGAACGGCGTGCTCCAGAGGTCGAGTACTGTATTATGTGGAAATAGTAAGATAATGTCTATGATTCAATACAACAGTTGCCAATTCATACTGGAACGGCGTACTCTAGAGGTCGAGTACTGTATTATGTGGGGATAGTAAGTTAATGTCTATGATTCAATACAACAGTTGCCAATTCATTCTGGAACGGCGTGCTCCAGAAGTCGAGTACTGTATTATGTGGAGATAGTAAGTTAATGTCTATGATTCAATACAACAGTTGCCAATTCATACTGGAACGACGTGCTCCAGAGGTCGAGTACTGTATTATGTGGGGAAAGTAAGTTAATGTCTATGATTCAATACAACAGTTGCCAATTCATACTGAAACGGCGTGCTCCAGAGGTCGAGTACTGTATTATGTGGAGATAGTAAGTTAATGTCTATGATTCAATACAACAGTTGCCAATTCATACTGGAACGGCGTGCTCCAGAGGTCGAGTACTGTATTATGTGGAGATAGTAAGTTAATGTCTATGATTCAATACAACAGTTGCCAATTCATACTGGAACGGCGTGCTCCAGAGGTCGAGTACTGTATTATGTGGAGATAGTAAGTTAATGTCTATGATTCAATACAACAGTTGCCAATTCATACTGGAACGACGTGCTCCAGAGGTCGAGTACTGTATTATGTGGAGATAGTAAGTTAATGTCTATGATTCAATACAACAGTTGCCAATTCATACTGGAACGACGTGCTCCAGAGGTCGAGTACTGTATTATGTGGAGATAGTAAGTTAATGTCTATGATTCAATACAACAGTTGCCAATTCATACTGGAACGACGTGCTCCAGAGGTCGAGTACTGTATTATGTGGAGATAGTAAGTTAATGTCTATGATTCAATACAACAGTTGCCAATTCATACTGGAATGGCGTGCTCCAGAGGTCGAGTACTGTATTATGTGGAGATAGTAAGTTAATGTCTATGATTCAATACAACAGTTGCCAATTCATACTGGAATGGCGTGCTCCAGAGGTCGAGTACTGTATTATGTGGAGATAGTAAGTTAATGTCTATGATTCAATACAACAGTTGCCAATTCATACTGGAACGACGTGCTCCAGAGGTCGAGTACTGTATTATGTGGGGATAGTAAGTTAATGTTATTGGTTCAATACAGCAGTTGCCAATTCGTACTGGAACGGCGTGCTCCAGAGGTCGAGTACTGTATTATGTGGGGATAGTAAGTTAATGTTATTGGTTCAATACAGCAGTTGTCAAGTCGAGCTGGAACGACGGCTCCTGAGTAACGACGGTATATATCTTGTCTAAATTGATAAAACTATATATATATATTCTTTATATAAGAGAGACTATTCCTCGATTAATTATTAATGTGTGCATTCCAATTTTATAATTTTTATTGTTTTGAGACGTAAAAAAGACGATTGGGCAACAAAGGTCTTAGATATTTAAAACTTTTGGACTGCATTATGATTCAAGTGCAAATAATAAAAGTTGGTTAAACCAAAAAAAGGAGATTGACTACCTATTATGTAATTATTTAAGAATCATTATATATGTATTGGCTTTAAAAAAATTATCTCTGGTTATACTACTGAAAAAATACCATTCCACGTTTAAAATTCCATAGTATAATGCTAGTTGCTTTAATTAGCACATAATATGGGTTTTAAACAATTAAATTCGTTGATCTAGGTATGTAGTAAAAAAGTATATATACATAAAATACCATGCAATGAAATAAAAATTTAAAAAGAGTTTGTAATTTACCAATATAAACAATTATCTTATTCATCTAAAGTGTGTTTTATTTTAGGTGGAAACTTAACTATACAAGGAGGTAACTAAAGACGATAAACTAGAAACACAATGAGACCTCTGTTAGGAGAAATAAAACTCAGACTTTATTGAATGTAAGAACAAAAGAATTGTATTTAATTGTGTTTGTAATTAAATAAAAAGTAGATATATTTTAGAAGTTGGTTATAATAATTACATTTTCTTATATGAAAGTTTTAATCCAAAATCAGTTCAATAATAATGGACGTTTTGACAGTTACATTTTAAAGTTCACAGGAAGTGTTAAGATTTACATTCGTTTTCTACTTTATTTTATTCCAACAATTAGGTTTAATAAATCCCTATTTCCTTGTATGCTCGTTACGTTCTTCGATATAAGAATCGGACATATATTAAATGATCAGATGGCTGGACTTAAAAACGATTATATTTTATTACGTTTATAATTTTGTTATGTTACATAGTCCTATACAAATCAGAAAAACAATACACGCACTGGTCGATCAAACTGCGTTTTGGCAGAGATCGAATAGTAGTTTTAATATATTATATTTTAATTATATTGAAACTCATTAATTATATTATTAAAATGAATTTATGGAGGCACATGAAATATCACACCAAAGCGCGTTTTACCAAGTTTTATTTACAATATCAATGGATTTTTATAATTTAGTGTATATCCATCCAAGGGTCAGTCGAAATTCTTCCAATATGTTGAATTCGATATAAAATTAAAAGTCTATTAAGGAGATGTTAAACGCCACAAACCGTATCACAGAAGGTTGCCTCTGTCCAGAGTTATGGCCATTTGAATTCAATATCAAACAGAACATTTTAATCGACCCTTGGATGGGACATACCATAAATGTAAAAAATCAACTAAAGGTGTTATAAAATCTTGATAACACTGGTATGCAGAGTTGTGTAACATTCAAGCGTCTATCATCTCGCTTTAAAATATCAAAGCGTTTACATTTTTTGTCCATCCCGTATATAGTTCGTTATATGATATGTTCTTCTATTGATATTAATAATAAACTTTATTTCTCATAATTTACAATGAATACATGATGACATAATTATTTTTACGTGACAGTAAACATTACACATCTTCGGCATTCAAACTTCACTTTGTTCAGGTAATCACCGTGCAACGTTATAAACCACTAACAATAATTAATTATATGCACACCTTATTACTATTTACACATTTTGTAATATATACTTGTTGAATTTTGTTATTTTATGTTTAAACATGAATATAAATTATAATGAGAAATAAAGGGTTAACCTCCCAGGCTAGCCTGTTTGGAGGATTTCTTATACTATCTTGTAAAAGTAAAACAGCTATTGGCAATGAAAACGTTGAAGTACAAAAAAAAATACACAAATAAATAATCTGTATCCTAATATTGAATTCATATATCTTGGATACATATATATATATACATTCTTTTTTCTCCCTAATTAGTCAAAGTAACATTATAACTATTTGAGCCTAATCCAACATGCATATTTTATGTTTATAGATTTTATTGTAAATAATCCCTTATTAAAGTATTAGTTCACAAGATTTGTACATAAAACAATTTAAAGAATAAAATAAACAATGAAAGCGAAAATGGATATACATTTCAAACATTTGTTAAACATTTAAAATAAAAAGACAATTTTGAGAAGTTTTAATGTTCTACGTTGGTAATAAGCTTGCAAATTCTGTTAATTACATTTCCATAAATCATTGAATTGTTTTTAGCTTTTATTGGCTTACATAGTTTGGCGGCCGTTATTAACGCAACAAATTATTTCAATAAGACATTTTCCTAAATTAAAATTTCATTGTCATTAAGTTCTCACATTCAATAATTAATTACTACCTTTAAAACACTATTTAGAAAGACAAAATAATCACCATTTAGCAGACGAGGGTCTGCGGCTGTCAGCGTAATATGTCCACCATTATGGCATTTCATTTATGAATATTTGACAATTTAGTTTTAGAGACCATTTTTATACCTGTTGTTATATTCATTAGTAATCCTACATATTTATTATTATATTTTACTTATTGAATAAAAATATTGTACTTAAAAAATAATAATGTTCAATTATTTCTAAAAACAAAGAACTGTACATTACGGTAACAATAAATGATTATTTTTATTAATTAACACATTGTTTACCATATAATGTTTAATTATTAACTGAGTTTATATAAAAAAAAGAAAATTCATATTAAATTTTTTTTCACGGAAGATACATTGTAATTTATGAGGACAATCTAAAATCTCACAACAGGAAACCAAACTGAAGACACCTATATCATTGTTCAGTGTTTCAGTTAGTATCCTATAGCAATTATATAACTAGAAGTTATAAATTGTCTTTTTAATTTGAGTATATTTTAAAATAAGCCTAACCCTCAATCTCAAAACATAAAATTAGATTGCTTGTTCTAAAAATAACTATTATAAACACCGTATTAATAAAATTAATTATGTACTGTGAACTGGACGATCTAAGTCTATATACATGTTGATCCTTTATAGGCAAGTGCACGTTTGAACAGGAAAAAGGGGGGGGGATTAATGTTTACTTGGCCTTCAATTGTACCATTGTGATTTCATGGATTTAAGGACTATATTTTATAATTTTTAATATTTAAGAATAATACAAAAAGTATGATAGTGGAGTTTTATTATAGCAAATAGTTGGTGGCTGGTGTTAGTAAAACAAGTAACAGCAATGTTTTATGTTTAAGTAAAATAATTTTAAAAATGCTACTTAAATACTTTCTCCAGTAAAGAGCTCAAGAAAAAATGTTACAGTGCTTAACCAGATTTGGGAATTTCAAAAGTAAATGTAAAGTGCTGTTTGACCAATACTCGCAAAAACGTGCCAATTTAACGACTTTTATATTTAATTACAACCTTGATATAGAGCTGTGTCATTAACATAAACTCCCATAATGCCTTTCTGTACCAGCGTAAATAAATGATGATATATCTCAACCTCTAATACTCGTGGTAACATAAGTGCTTTCATCCAAAAGGGGTGACGCAAGCTGCAGAGTTCCATTATTTTAATATACGGTACACGTGTATCTCCAGTCCTGAGTTTACATTTTCAGCACCTCTAAAACAGTGATATCTAAGAGAGAATTATAATGAGATATATTTCTATCAAATCCGTTTTTATTGCAGTAAGTACATATATAAATGCAATGCAAAAGTCAGAATGGTTTTAAAATAAGTATAATTTTGTTATCAATCACTCTACAAATTTCATTCATACATAGAGATTTAGAAAACATCCCACTTCCAGCACCGGTGTCAGACTACTAACTATACGATCTCCCAGTTGTTCGACAAAAACTCGTCCACAGCATAAAATGCATGACAGGCTAAAATGCCTTTAAAACGAGTTTTAAAGGTTTTCCGAGTTGTGGCGATTTTCATAGAATTGGGTTGTTTGTTGTAAAGATGAACACCTGGGCAAGTGCTCAAACGTTACTGTTCTGTGTCTCCCAGTCCTTTAGTTGTCCCCTGCCTCTAGTGTTATATCCGTGTATGTCTAGCCCCTGAGCCAAGGAGCATTTAGAGATGAAAAAAGTTGTTGTTTCGAGAATGTAGAGGCAGGGTAACGTTAAGATCTTCAAATTTTTAAAAATTGGCCTGCAAGAGTCTCTGAAGTTGACTTTTGCGATTATTCGTATTGCCGTTTTCTGTAGCCTGAACAATCTAAGAACTTTATTGTTCGTACAGGATCCCCATAGCACTACGCCATAAACTAAGTGAGGGTATATCAAGCCATAATACGCCATCAACAGGACCTGAATAGGGCAGTATCTGGGTAAAGATCTCAAAACAAATATACCTGATGTTAATTTAGCGTACACCACGTTAGTATGGACATTCTATGTCAACCCTTGATCCAAGTGTATTCCAAGGAATTTCAACGTGTGAACCTCTTCTAGCATACTGTCTTCCAACATCACACTGGGGCTCCATTCTAGGCCATAAGGACGTAAGGAAAAATTGAAAAAGTTTGATTTCGAAGTGTTTGTTTTTAGACTGAGGCTCTTGAAATGTTTAATGCATTTATTCAACCCTAAAAATGCTTGTTGTTCTACAAGATCCGGTGAGTTGTCTCTAAAATAGGGTTGTATCATCTGCATACTGTACGATATTCCCATGTTGCATTGACTGTATGATGCCCCAATGTCATTGACATAAACTAAGAACAGGACTGGGCTGAGAATTGATTCCTGAGGGACACCATAACACAGATTGATTAATTTAGTAGAAAGATGAGAGATTTGGCTGTTTGGCTTATTGAGTTCTTTGGCTGACGTATGAGCCAAGGGGTACGCCTCGAATACCCTGGGATTCCAATCTAGCTAGCAGTTCCTTATAAAGCTTTTGACTTATCACCCATAAGTCTAGAAAAAACACCGAGGGTGGATTTACGACATTCTAATCCCTCCACAACCATATCAATCAGGCTCACCACTGCGTCTATAGTTGATTTGCCCTTTCTGAATCCAAATTGGTACTTTATTAAATTAATAAGCCAGAGCTGGTTGTGTTTATTAAAAAAAGTAACATTCTTGTTAGGAAAAGTTTTTCAAATATTTTGCTAAGTATTGGCAAGATAATATTGATTGAAAAAGGATCTACCTTTTTTATAAATTTGTTTACTTTAGCTGTTTTCAGGAGTGATGGAAAAACTCCGCTTTGAAAAGACAAATTTACTAAATGTGTCAATGGCCTCGAGAGATGCTTGGAGCATTTCTTTTTTAGAGCCGTTGATACGAAATTTAAATCATTTGATTTTTTGGCTGGAAGCTCTATAATAATTTGAGACACTTCTCCAGTGTCATTGATGGTGCTAGACTTGGTTCTTGAAGGCATGCGTTCAGCCAATGAGGGGAGTTGTGCCTCCTTGACTACAACAGCAGCAAAGAAACGAGTGAATCCATCAGCCAGAATCCCTAACCAACCTGCCGCCGACGTTCATCTTCATTTCTTTTTTATGTTTGCTCTTGTTATTTATAATGTCCCAAGCTGTTCTGGAGACATTATTTGATTTGTAAAATGTTATTGATTAAAATGAGTCTCGTAGATCCACATTTCTTTGTGAACGTTGGCGAGTACAAGAGACATAAAGTAATTACATATCTCCGACCCTAACGTTTATGGCTTCACTCCCCAGTTTCATTGCACCTGTTGTGTGAAATACCACAGAGAAACAAGTTGACCTCTAAGTTTTTTCAAGGTAGTTTTAAAACAAGACCATATAAACTGCTATTTCATTATTCGACGCTTTACGATCATATTTTGAAAGAGATATTTCTAAAATATCTAGTTGTAACGTTTTAATACTTCTAGAATCCTTAATTTAACATGTCTGGCTGACAAAACAGACGTAAAATTAGATTTAATAATATAGTCCTTACTAACTATATTTTGAAATATTCTATAGTTACCACTCCATAATATATTATACTGTAAATAATACCAAAACCATTAGTATTTTGAACCTTTTAGTAATTTGAACTAATCGTAACCTAATGACTTGAATAGTTAAGATGATTCTCAGTACTAACTTTGTAATTAGAGTTGACGGAGATAACTCTATAGCACTGGACTCAATAAGACATTTGTTGTGTTTGAAGTTAAATTGAATGTACTGCATCAACTATGCACTCTGGACTGTGCTGAGTATGTAAGCTCGACGAAGGGTTTTACTTGGTCATATGTTTGTATAAATAGATGTCGTAAACTGATAATGGCCGTACAAGTCACCCTCGCCATGACGTCACAGGCAACAAAGTACAATTATAGAGAAGTTTTATATTATAAAGTATTATACCTGCACATTTGCTGATGGAAGCAGGCGATACTTGACACATGCGTACTTACAAACACAGCCGGTTAGTAACTCCGCGCCAGCAACTTGACAATGCAGTTGCGTAGTCTTAAACAGCAACATTTACGACCTCAACTACACATTTTTTTCTGAAAGAATATTTACTAATCTATTGTTGGTAAAATAATTTTAAATCATTGTATCAAACCAAATTTAAGGAGTAGGCTAGTGTTGAACCAAATTACTATGCAAAAACAACGGAAAATATAAATGACGAGTAAAATTAAAAACATAAACCTCACGACACAGTGACAGTCTTCTGGTCGCAGCACACCAGTGACGTCATCAGTCTGACGCTCATCCTTACATGCTATGTTCTTTCTGCCACAGTCATAAATATGAAGGGCTTATGACTAGTTTTTTTTCTAATTCATTTTCATTATAGTTCCTAATATTATTTTCCGTTTGTAAATATTGTTAATATAGGCCAATGTTGGTTGATAAAATGTGGATTAGGGGATTTAAAACCTCCTGTGCTGTACATAAATTACAAACATTCGAAATGTACATATTACAGCCAAAGCCATACTGAATTTGGTTCCACTTTAAATATAATTTTTAGTCAATTACGGTTAATTGGTAGACATATATTACAGATTGTAATGTGGAGAGGCCGCTCAGAGAGCGACCTACTGAATGAACGAGTAAGATGCACTAAGTGGTAGAAGTGAGTTAGAGAACTATCCTCCTTACGTATTCAAACCATTTCAAGAACAATCATCACGTCTAGTTTGAGTAGAAATTGTCGTGCCTAACTAAGGCGAAAGAATTTGATAAATACCACGTTAAAAATAAACTGTTTTATAACCGTGTTTTGTGGGATGTTAGAGGGAAGTCTTAATTTTAGCCTCGGCAGAGGCCCAAGTCCGGTCACATACTATCAACATTCATTCAGTACGAGGCATTAATGTGACAGGTGTGTTTCACGTACACAGTCTATGTCTTTGATGCCAACACGTCCCCTGGCCAATTACATTTTAAAAAGAGTTAGCTTAGTTTTATTATTTCTTGTTGCTGTTCCCAGTTGCTCTTTTATTGCTGTTTATTGCCCAGGCGCTGCTGTTTATTGTCCTGGCTGTTGGGCTATTAATAAATTGCCCTTTCTGAGGAACAGTTGAACTCAGTTAGTAACCAGACTACACTCATCCACACTCATATAACCATTCATATTCGCCTTAAAATACCAACAACGTTGTGTCGGCGTCTCATATGTAAGAATGTAAGAATGTGGAGTCGGTCCAATGTTTCATTGTCCATTTCACGAAATTTTTTAACATTTTTTGTACTATTTGTACTATTACTAAATAATTGTCCTTCGAAACCTTCATACAGTTTGTCACCCTTTTGAGTCTGATTTAATGTTACTTAGTTTGTAATTACTTATCTTCAGTATTGTATACATTTTTAATGCATGTAAAATTGTAACTCATACCGCTGCATACTTTCAAAGAGACTCCCAAAATAAATGCTTCCAAGCAATAACTCTGGAATTGTAGATCTCGTAACCAGAAAAAGGACTGCTGAAATCCCTTTTATAATAATTTTGAAATTTAATAAACTTTATTTAATTCTTGTCTGTTTATTTTTTGGTTTATGTTTATTTATGTTCACAGCTCTGTTTTATTGTGTAGTAAATTCCGTGGAAAGGACTTTTGGTATGAAAGACAAACTGATAAATGAATAAAAAAGCTATATTCATGCATAATCAACACTCTTATTCCCAATCCACACTAATACATCACTATGATTGACAGGAATAAAAATGATGACATAATCTATCTTTTTATCATTTTATATTAATTGTAACTGCACATTTAAAGTTGTGTGAGTAATGTGCAACTAAATTCTCTGCTATGGACAATATTACATGCTAAGTAAATAGCAAGGCTTCCTAAACTGTATTCCCTTTGACGGAGAACTGACTCAGTTGTCAACTCAATAAGTATTTACTATAAATAAGTATAACAATATAAGTATTACAATCAATAAGTATTACAGCATAAACAGTCGGTGAGTTAGTTTATGCTGTAGTTATAGCATTTACTTTGTGTTAATTGTGATTTGATATACACATTATCATTTGTTGATATATTACTGAGGATGACTACAGTTTTACGCAACGTTTAAACTTTTCCATGATAATAGAGCAATGCTTTTAAATTATGTTTTATTATCCTCACTCCTTCTAGTTTAACCAGAGGTATTATTGCTACAACACTAAATATTTCCCAGTCTAAATTGTTGTTTGCAAAAGGTTGTGAATGCTCGCTAAACAGAACAATAGGAAAAATGGAAGAGAACCTTTCGCCATATGACACCCCCCCAACCACTTGCATGTAACTTCTCGCCATATGACACCCCCCAACCACTTGCATGTAACTTCTCGCCATATGACACCTCTCAACCACTTGCATGTAACTTCCCGCCATATGACACCTCTCAACCACTTGCATGTAACTTCTCGCCATATGACACCTCTCAACCACTTGCATGTAACTTCTCACCATATGACACCTTCCAACCACTTGCATGTAACTTCTCGCCATATGACACCTCTCAACCACCTGCATGTAACTTCTCACCATATGACACCTCTCAACCACTTGCATGTAGCATCTCGCCATATGACACCTCTCAACTACTTGCATGTAAATCCTCGCCATATGACACCTCTCAACCACTTGCATGTAACATCTCGCCATATGGCACCTTCCAACCACCTGCATGTAACTTCTCGCCATATGACACCTCTCAACCACTTGCATGTAACTTCTCTCCATATGACACCTTCCAACCACTTGCATGTAACTTCTCGCCATATGACACCTTCCAACCACTTGCATGTAACATCTCGCCATATGACACCTCTCAACCACTTGCATATAACCTCTCGCCATATGACACATTCCAACCACCTGCATGTAACCTCTCACCATATGACACCTCTCAACCACTTGCATGTAACTTCTCGCCATATGACACCTTCTAACCACTTGCATGTAACTTCTCACCATATGACACCTCTCAACCACTTGCATGTAACTTCTCGCCATATGACACCTCTCAACCACTTGCATGTAACTTCTCGCCATATGACACCTCTCAACCACTTGCATGTAACTTCTCGCCATATGACACCCCCCAACCACTTGCATGTAACTTCTCGCCATATTCCACCCCCCAATCACTTGCATGTAACTTATCGCCATATAACATCTCTCAACCACTTGCATGTAACATCTCGCCATATGACACCTCTCAACCACTTGCATGTAACTTCTTGCCGTAAGACACCTCTCAACCACTTGCATGTAACATCTCGCCATATGACACCTTCCAACCACCTGCATGTAACTTCTCGCCATATGACACCTTCCAACCACTTGCATGTAACTTCTCGCCATATGACACCTTCCAACCACTTGCATGTAACTTCTCGCCATATGACACCTTCCAACCACCTGCATGTAACTTCTCGCCATATGACACCTTCCAACCACTTGCATGTAACATCTCGCCATATGACACCTCTCAACCACTTGCATGTAACATCTCGCCATATGACACCTTCCAACTACCTGCATGTAACTTCTCGCCATATGACACCTTCCAACCACCTGCATGTAACTTCTTGCCATATGACACCTTCCAACCACTTGCATGTAACCTCTCGCCACATGACACCTCACTTACATGTAACCTCTCGGTTAGTCTGTCGTCTCCAGATCAATGACCAGTTCGCATTTTAGGTTGTTAGATACAATTTCATCCATCTAGATTTTATTTGACTACCTATGTTATACGTAGTTGAGTTCAACACAATAATTATCCGATCGACTTCTGGAGTAGGTCTGGAATACTTCCTTTAAATACATTATTAATATGAATATATCGAGTGAAAGTTTCAATTATACTTTATCAAAAGTTGTAATATGTTTATTAATTTTGTTTTACTAGAGATGATTACTTTTATTATTTTTATAATTACTTTGATAAACTAAAATGTTACTACTTTTTTATTTAGTCAATACATTATATGTATATATGTTGAATAGATTAAACATGTCACCAATTTTGGTAACCGGATAAAAAACAACCTGACATCATTTAGTTTTTAATTGTTTTTTGTTTACCTTTTTTACTTTTTTGGACACTGTTCACTTTATTAGGTATTACAAAGAAAAAAACTAACAAGTTTTTTATAAGAACGAGCAATATAACAAATAAAGTATACTGATTTGTATGTATGTCATATATGTATGTCATCATCAATACTTGGTTTTTTATTTATATGTATAGAAATCACTATACTTTATTTGTTATATTGCTTGTTCTTATAAAAAAACTTGTTAGTTTTTCTTTACAATACCTAATAAAAATGAACACTATCAAAAAAAGCTTAAAAAAGAAAAAAACAACTTAATGATGTCAGGGTTTTTATCCTGTTAACAAAATTGTTGAAATTTTTAATCTATTCACAGATAAAAAAAATCGTAAACCAACTTATAAAGTTTGATAAATTGTATGGACCCTGTTGTTAAGTAATATAAACAATAGAAATGTTAATGAACGTGGAAAAACTAATATGGAAATGAATAACTTTTTTATGATAAAATTGGACATTCAGGTTTTTAAGCATACGGTCAGGGAACTTAAAAAAGCTCACAAATAAATAAAAACACGGATGGGAACTCCTTTTCTCCGTACAATATGATATCAGACGAGTATATGTGAGAACAAAGTCTATCATGTCGCTATATTATGTACTATTAATAATTATTATTATATTATAATGTTATCAATAGAATAATAGAATCATTAGTTTGTGGAACATTAAATATTTTTTCACAACACTACCATGAGTTCAGCTGTTTTCGTTAAGTGTTTATAACCAGCGAAACGTCATATTTCCCACAGCTCTCTATTGTTGACAGTCGAAAGTAACATTGTTTACGTTCGAAAATGTTCCACTATCAACAACTTAATAACCTTCAAAAGCTTATACTGTACAATTTATTTAAATGTGCATTTAAAATAGTAGAGCTGATTTTATAAAATGTTCCTAATTAAATACAAAGTTAACATTCCAACATGTTTTATTCAGTAGTGTTGTGAAAAATATCGTTCAAAACTCAAGTGAAAATGTTTTGCATGTTCTCGACAAGTCTCGCACTTCAAACATATGGTCTCGAAAATGCAAAATCACATTTTCCACTCTTGTTATGAAATATACTATATATTTCCATTGTGTGACTTTCGGTTGTATGTAAATACATAAATACATTTGTTGTATCATGAAAGAGTAGATGTGGTTATGGAACTATCTTCAGACAGTTAGTTGTTAATAAATGTGACTAATAGGCCATATTTTTAGTAAAATGTTAGTATATAATTTAAAAAAAACTCAACTTCCTATGGGAATGGAATATAGGGCAAACAAACTCAGCAACTGCTGAGGCAGATGTCAAGTGGAGAGATGAAGTGGGGTGGAACCTGACAGTCGTCAGCTTTATCCATACAACATTTGAGTTATCATAGTAAATACTTGTATTAATGTTGTACATTCTATAAATTTCCAGTTAAGAATGAAATTTCTTGAATAAACTAAATATATTAGAGGCCAAAATGGTGGTGATGTAAAACAATTATGACTATAAATTAACAATAATTATATACAATGATTGCTTTTACAAAGTGACTTTATAAAAGCAATAATTGGTTTTATAAAGTCAATTATTGCTTTATAAAATCTACACAATCAAATAAAGTTAAATTTGTTGCCTGATTTATCAGCTCTAGCTAAGCAAAATAAATTTGTTTCACAATTTCAGTGTGACTTTTTTATTTGTTTTGATGATACGCTAAAAACCCATCTGCTTGGGAATAGCCCTTACAAATTCTGCTCTTCTAAATACAGTTTTAAAAATAATAAAATAATTTCTCCTTACGTTGAGGATATCTTAATCTCAATGTATTAATCAAAATACGTACGAGTACTTTAATAAATGGGAGTAAATTTCAAAAATTTCACATTCAACCGTATTTATATATCGTGGATTTAATTAAAATAAAATGTGTAACCTAAACAAAATGTTGTCAAACCTCTTTACGTAAATAACTACTAACAGAAGACGCACATCGAAGAAGGCAGTGGAGACCAAACTTGTATTGTAGAAATTCATTCACGTAAAATACTTTAGTAAATCTGTTGAATTAAATTTGATTGACTTCGGTAAATGACGTACTGAGTAGACTTATACAATGTTCCACAAGAACGCAGTCTAAAATAAGTACAGTACACGGTTATTGATTCCATATCATCATAATAACAATGGGTTTCCAGAATTTCCTAATGATGATTGCTTCGTTTGTTATTTTAGACTACCAAGTTATGAAGTTGTATTTTGCAATACTACTCATCTATCTACCAATTTACGAGTATGCCAATCGTGTTTTATTATATTGGTGCATTAGATACAGTATTTTATATTGAACTTATTTTTCATAAAAGGCAAGAGTAATTACAAAACATAATTTCTTATAGCTGGTAGTAGTTTATTCCTTTTATACCAGGACCAATGGTTGTTTCAATTCGCAGAGATAGGCTGCCAGACTCAATTACATTCTGTAGGGACGCCGCTCGTGTCATCGCGTAACTTGGTTGGATTCCAAAGTCCAAACAGTGTGGGACGGCCAGCACTTCTTATAAATTAACTTACCGATTTCCTTCTTTTATAATTTGTATTTATCTTTTACATTACATTTACTATAGACATAGCCGAATACTATTTAGTAATTACCAGAATTAAATGACATGTAGTTATTTCATATTAATTAAAGAGCAGCTAGAGAAAAATATTGATTTTATTTTACAAATCTATTACTTTTAACAGTTTTATTTCATTTTAGTGGCTATCATAAGCTATTGCACTATAAACTTTCTTATCCGATTTTACTGATGTAGTATTGTTTCTTGAAAAACAATAGTTGCTATTTATTAAAATGAATAGAGAAATCGATCGATGTCAAAATATTTATAGTTTTCTTTATATTTTTCTTTTGTAAATAGAAGATTAGCTGTAACATAATATGAATTTAATATTATATCAAATGTAATAATTTGACCCCCAACTTAAAAAGAGAGATACTATTAAAAATGTAATTATTAATTTTTCTATTTGATATTTCTTAACACTATTTATATTAAATTTAACTTTTTGTAGTATACGGCTAAAATGCTGCAAACATGCAAATTATGATTGTAAAATAATAATGAGCGTTTCAGAATAGATATTTTTTTGACAATGGCTTCATACTAATTTTTTGATAGTATGAACGAAAAAAGCTGTAATATTTTTGGAAGATAGTTCCATGAATTGAAACATTTTGATCACGCGTATTTGATTACAATATCACACATTTTAATATAAGATATAAAATGATACATACTTTGCAACAAGAAAGAAAAATTATTACTTATTTAATTTCTTTTAAATTAAAATAATCAACTGGTAACCATTAGAGTAAATTATGTTATGAGCTAGAACAGTACTCAGTAAACCGTTTTCAGATCGAGTCATCAGGTACATTGTTACGATTATATTATAAGTTATTATTAATGTGAATTCATTTAAAATTACGTGAGTCTAGTTTGTATAAATTATGGTGCAAGAAAAATCACATCAGCAATCACATTTCAATTCGAGGTATCAGTTAAAAAGGTGGATAAGTTACGAGTACATTAATGTTCTTGATAAATTCAATCGCAGTGAGGTTTGAATGAACAAGGACGGGGCAATCCAAACAAAGCAGTGGTTGGCATCAAGCCCTCTGAGACTTTCTTATACTTTGTCTACTAACAACCTTTGTTCCTAGATAAGGTGATCTATACAGTGTCATCTACAGCAGCGACAATACTTCAGTATTTTAACTAACTATAGAGAATGTGTAATAGACGAGAAGATATATTTTATTAATTATGGAGAATAGGAAATTAATTTCCAGGTAATTGTTCAATTATTAATACATGAGCGAACAGAAACACCTTATCAATTTCTTAACATTGAATTTGAGTCAGACTAAATTGAACACTCGATTGTTTTCAAGAAGGTCGGCTAAATTGTTTAATTTAGTCTAATAGTTCAATTACGTGGTTTCGGTTTTAATAAAACAGTTGGATTAAAACGTTTAATAGAAACTTCTACGAAACAACGTACATGTGAAGTACCGTATATTGTTTTTACATTCTATTGAGAATGATATTGATTTTATATCAAAGACAGTAAATACGAAGGGAACGAGTACCCTGTTGTTCGAAGATATTCGTGGAAATGGAATTTTCCTATTTATATTCTCAACATAGTCTTTATATTAACTCGTAGGGTTATACTTTGTAGTTTTAAATCCTGCCAATTGTAAAAATATGCTCTCACTTTAATTGATAGGTTACTAAAGCAGCCAAGAATAAATGTTGAATAACTTCATGTATATTACACAAGGTAATTTTTCGTAAAACATTTTAATAGAAAATTATACGAAATATACATATTAGACATGTCAAGTAGATTGTGCAGTATTTACATTCCATTAAAAATTAAATTGATTACACTCGACAACAAAGACATAAAATACAAAGCATACGAATATCTTGTTGCTCTTAGATATTCATAGAGATGTAATTATCCCACGTATGTAATCGAACGACTCTGAGCAGTTGAATGCATGAAGCACAAACCCAAAGTTGCATACACTTGAGAAATGGGGCTGAACTTGGTTGAGAGTCACACAGTCAATAGTTAGTTTTATGCTGCGTTCACCATAGTTGATTTAAAGAAGTCCAAGCTGCGAAGCAAAGCTAGCCTATCTGACCAAATTATAGTCAAACAATGGATCTCTTGAGCGAAAAATATATTCAGGAACTCTTAAGCAGGTCAGGTTGGAGTTGGAAGGCGTACACACACGATCGAACGTCCTGGCACTTCATCAGTTGTACAGTGGATTTTGGCTCAGCTGTTGCGTTGTGAGGTGGTGTGATGTGTATATGATGTAGGTAAATATAAGAAAATAAAACAACGACGTGTGTGGACCAAAATATGGCTTTTAAATAAAGATAGGTTCAATCATATGAGTATATTGGAAACGCCTCCTCCCTTTACGATCAGAACAATGTAGCACTCTTTTCTTATATGCTTATTGAAATAGTTTCTGTATTTGACATCCAACAACGGGCGCTGATGCCGCTGATCTCTGTAGAGCTCAATAAACTCTGTTCAAAATATCTTGATCTCGTTAAGTAATTTCTATTACAATTTTAACAAAACACAAAACACTACACTAGGTCTACAGATACAACTAAAACACGTCCACAGAAAATCCAGACAGACTGAGGATATGTCAGGTGAACCGCTCGACGGTTTACCACACACGTTCCAACATGTCAGGCGAGCGGCTCGACGGTTTACCTCACACGTCCCAACACATCAGGCGAGCGGCTCGACGGTTTACACACACGTCCCAACACGTCAGGCGAGCGGTTCGACTTTTTACCACACACGTCCCAACACGTCAGGCGAGCGGATCGACGGTTTACCACACACGTTCCAACATGTCAGGTGAGCAGCTCGAGTTGGAGCGTCCTGTCGAGGCGAGCGCCCAACCCAACAAATCCGATGGAGCGGCTCGCCTTCCTCTATGTCGTTTGTGTGTAGGTGTGTTTCGTTCCATCTTCCCTGTCTGCCTTCTCGTCTTTCCAGCCGTTCTTCGTTGTCATCATGTCGGCCTAGTTACTAATAATTGACCTTCGGCTCCAAGGTCCGGGAGGAGAGACAGATCGTCACCTGCATTGCCTTCCACCTTGACGTCGCCTGGGGGGGACTCAGTAGAGGACAAGCGGGCTGGACCGAACACTAGGCCTTTCTTTGTGGCTCAGAGGGAGCAGCCACCTACACCCCCCTTCCTTACTGCGACGTTGACTGTTTCTCCAGGCAGAATACTTCTGCATACAGGTGACCACCACCCATTTTATCTTCATTTCCCTACCGGCTAGTACTTTTTATGTGATTCATGAAAAAAAATTGAACAAATATGGAAAAAAATCGAAACGTGTCGTGACAGTTTTGTCAGTTTGGGGACTGATTTTTCGATTTGAAAGATGGGACACGATTGGAAAGGAATATTTTGTACACATTTTATATTAATTTGTTTATTTTGACTTTTTTAGTACTTGTTATTGTATTGTTTCTTTAAAAATTTCCTGTAATGGGGATCTTGATGTCTTGATTTTTATTCTTATCCCATTAGGGTAATTTTTCCAAATTTGGCAACATCTGAATTCTTTTGTTCCCGAGGCCCCGAAGTGTTCTATATTCTGTATTAATTTATTATTATCTTTTATCTGTTTAGTGCGTGTAGGTATTGTTCATATTTACTTCTGTTTTATTAGTTATAAATTGATCTATTTTTATACTGTATATTTGTATTGTTGTATTTTGTTTAGTTAGGCCTAAAAAGAGAAATTATTAACTCTGAAACGGGCAAGAGCTGTTTTTGATCCGTAAATATTATAATTTATCTTTGACTATTCTTAACTGCTTTAAATTTTAATTAGTTTTTCTCATTTTTCAAACTTCCAATTTATTTTCAATAAAGTATATTTTTGCAGCAACTTGTGTTTTGTTGTTTACCCTCCTGGATCCGACGCCTTTCGCACCCACCCTCAGTAGGGCCCAGGAGTAGGTTGTTTTTACGAGGGTGTGTTGTAAGACCAATGTGGCCATGAAGTACTATGTATAAAAATAACAAGCCAGTAATAGTACGACGGGGGAAATTTCTCCTGGCCGGTTTTGACTATTCGGTCTCTCTTTACCCGGTCCCTATTCCAAATAACAGTAGAATACTCAAAGGTGACTCGAACAAAGGAATTGTACATTATTGAACAAGCGTGCTTTTCATCGAAATACCTAGCACTCCACATAAAGAGATCTAAATTCCTAATAGCTATTGATACAGTTTTGTCTGTTATT
Source organism: Stictocephala bisonia (assembly GCA_035578905.1). Lineage (NCBI taxonomy): Eukaryota > Metazoa > Arthropoda > Insecta > Hemiptera > Membracidae > Stictocephala > Stictocephala bisonia. The sequence continues at coordinate 97,548 of JAQJVL010000367.1, read as the reverse complement.
AGCCTACCTCATTGCCGAATCAAGCCTCTCATGATTGAAGAGCCAGTGTCGGTCTCTTGTACAATCTGTTGATACATTGTAATATCGTTGGCATGGAGTTGAGCTTCACAGTTCAGAATAGATTTTACGTCATTAATAAAAAATACTTAAAAATAGTTGAATATCGTATCTCGATAGCTTTGGTTGTCATTATACCACCTTATATTAACTTATTGTCTCTGACTTACACAAGTAAATTACTTTTGGTATAGTTCATAGATGCTTCTAGATTTCTAGTCCTGTGAATGAATCATGAGCCTCTGAGATGAAGACCAAAGAGTATTTCATTAGTGAAGACAACGTTTTAATAAACAGAAATGTTGAACACTTGTTTATATTAATCAAACTAAAAAAACGAACAAGATCATCTGTTAATTGCCAAGTGTCATATACATATAAATTGGCCTATTGATTTATTTTCATTCCTGAATGCTTTTTCATTCCATGCACTTCCAGGAAACACGATAGGAGTATTTCACGATTACAGGTTTTTATATTAATTAATTCTCGTAATAATATAACAATGATATTATATTATTACTTAATATTTAATTCACAAAGTATCTTTTTTTCTTAAACATAAACCTGTGAGTATAAACCTACTAAAACACCCATTCTGCCTCTACATTTCGATGTATTTACGTTAACTGTAGTCATCCGCCTGTAAAAGTTAGTCCGAAGTAGTATCTCAGTGTATTATTCCAAGTACGAGTATTATTCCAAAACTCGTATACGAAGTTTAGTATATTCCAAGTATCTCAGAGTTTAGAGTGAGGTTCATCCAAGCGTCCTTTATACTGGATGTCTAATTTATTCATTCCCTCTAGCTCCCTTGGCATATTCCATTATTCAATATATTTTATTCATTCAAGTCGTTAATCATCCCTTATTTTTTACTCGTTCATAGCTTATCTAAACTCATTAATTATCTCTTCCACCATTATATATAGATTAATTACATTTTATCTGTACCTGAATTGGAACTAAAGTTAATATCTATATTAATTATATCATTTATAAACTATTCTCTATCAAACAAACTCTACTCGATTTTTTTTCATTCAAATAGAGTTGTCCTCTCATTGGTCCTCGTCTGATTTTTTGGGTGCAGGCTTACCGATACCAGTAGGCCTCTTTTTCAAAACACCTGTAGGTAAAACAGAATAAATCACGCACTGTGACCTCCAATCCTGACTTCCATGTGAGTGATATCCTTGTTCCTTTCGTATTCCAGTTAGTCGATATTCTTCAGGCTCTAAGACGACTTACCTCACAGCCGTTGTCTTTGATCATTCGTGATGACTACTAAGATTTTGAATTTAAGGTATTTTAAATTCCTGCATTACATTTCCTTTACAACTTTTCTCATGGAATTCTATATTCCTTTCCCCTTATCTTCTCTTCTCAACCATCCTTGCCAAATGGCCATGTTTCAACTCAACCGAGCCTCTCTTATTTTTAATCCTAAATATAAAATATCTACCAATACTTTTGATAGACTCACCTTTTTGCTCATTAATTAGCAACACTGAAAGGACTTCCTTAAATTGCTACTTGTCTCAGTTCAAATTGTAAAACCGCAAGTCATTATATATTGCTCTTTTTACTAATTGAATTTACTAGTTGTTCTTTTTTTAGTTTCTTTTATCGATCTGTAGGAGTAGTTCTGACTCACCCCGAGCCTGCGTGTTTGCTTTCTAATTTATGACTTTTAAATCAATAGTCTGATCTAAAATTGCTACAACTTGTTTTTGTTGTTGTTGTTGTTTTTTTTTAGTGATATCAAGGAGTTAATGAATGGGAACAACCCCCTCGAGTATAATATGTACTCGTCCTATTATTGTGGCAAACACATAATTCAGAATACTCCAGCCAGCAACATACCCAAGTTTGGACGCGTTGCAATCAAATTTTATTTTCTTACAGAAGACACTTCTCTGTCCTAAGTTTAAAGATAAAACCGATCGCCGTTTTTTAGCAAACCAAAAAGTACCCCAATACTTAAATGACGTTAATCATGTTACTAAATAGCCCAAATGTGATATTATTTTTCTATAATTGAGTAACTATTTTAATTATTGATGCGATTTTATTTTTAACTGATATTTATTATTTGGGTAACACAAAATGTCACTTAGTTCCTTTTGTGTACAAACGGTATAATGTAAATGTAATAATGTTGTTAATTAAGATTGATCACTGATCAGTCCTTAGAAAAGAACATTTATTTAAAGTTGGAAATACTATATGAAAACAATCACGGGCAAAAATGTATGTTTATGTTTAATATCATTACATTTTATTTATCTACCAAATCACGATAGTTCTAGAAATCAAATATTTTGCTGTCGTCTATTTTAAGTTCCAAATAATTAGTGTAGTATATGATAATAACACAAAACATTGTAAATAGTTTGTAAATGTGGCTGTAACTCAAAGAAAGAAACAGTGTTCTAACCAAAACAGTGTTCTAACCAAAACAGTGTTCTAACCAAAACACTGTTCTAACCAAAACAGTGTTCTAACCAAAACACTGTTCTAACCAAAACAGTGTTCTAACCAAAACAGTGTTCTAACCAAAACAGTGTTCTAACCAAAACAGTGGTCTAACCAAAACAGTGTTCTAACCAAAATAGTGTTCTAACCAAAACAGTGTTCTAACCAAAACAGTGTTCTAACCAAAACAGTGTTCTAACCAAAACAGTGTTCTAACAAAAACAGTGGTCTAACCAAAACAGTGTTCTAACCAAAATAGTGTTCTAACCAAAACAGTGGTCTAACCTAAACAGTGTTCTAACCAAAACAGTGGTCTAACCAAAACAGTGTTCTAACCAAAATAGTGTTCTAACCAAAACAGTGTTCTAACCAAAACAGTGTTCTAACAAAAACAGTGTTCTAACCAAAACAGTGGTCTAACCAAAACAGTGGTCTAACCAAAACAGTGTTCTAACCAAAATAGTGTTCTAACAAAAACAGTGTTCTAACCAAAACAGTGGTCTAACCAAAACAGTGTTCTAACCAAAACAGTGGTCTAACCAAAACAGTGTTCTAACAAAAACAGTGTTCTAACCAAAACAGTGTTCTAACCAAAACAGTGTTCTAACCAAAACAGTGTTCTAACAAAAACAGTGTTCTAACCAAAACAGTGGTCTAACCAAAACAGTGTTCTAACCAAAATAGTGTTCTAACCAAAACAGTGTTCTAACCAAAACAGTGTTCTAACCAAAACAGTGGTCTAACCAAAACAGTGTTCTAACAAAAACAGTGGTCTAACCAAAACAGTGTTCTAACCAAAATAGTGTTCTAACCAAAACAGTGGTCTAACCTAAACAGTGTTCTAACCAAAACAGTGGTCTAACCAAAACAGTGTTCTAACCAAAACAGTGTTCTAACAAAAACAGTGTTCTAACCAAAACAGTGTTCTAACCAAAACAGTGTTCTAACCAAAACAGTGTTCTAACAAAAACAGTGGTCTAACCAAAACAGTGTTCTAACCAAAATAGTGTTCTAACCAAAATAGTGTTCTAACCAAAACAGTGGTCTAACCAAAACAGTGTTCTAACCAAAATAGTGTTCTAACCAAAACAGTGTTCTAACAAAAACAGTGTTCTAACCAAAACAGTGTTCTAACAAAAACAGTGGTCTAACCAAAACAGTGTTCTAACAAAAACAGTGGTCTAACCAAAACACTGTTCTAACCAAAATAGTGTTCTAACCAAAACAGTGGTCTAACCTAAACAGTGTTCTAACCAAAACAGTGTTCTAACCAAAACAGTGTTCTAACCAAAACAGTGTTCTAACCAAAACAGTGTTCTAACAAAAACAGTGGTCTAACCAAAACAGTGTTCTAACCAAAATAGTGTTCTAACCAAAACAGTGGTCTAACCTAAACAGTGTTCTAACCAAAACAGTGGTCTAACCAAAACAGTGTTCTAACCAAAATAGTGTTCTAACCAAAACAGTGTTCTAACCAAAACAGTGTTCTAACAAAAACAGTGTTCTAACCAAAACAGTGTTCTAACAAAAACAGTGTTCTAACCAAAACAGTGTTCTAACAAAAACAGTGTTGTAACCAAAACAGTGTTCTAACCAAAACAGTGTTCTAACAAAAACAGTGTCTAACCAAAACAGTGTTCTAACAAAAACAGTGTTCTAACCAAAACAGTGTTCTAACCAAAACAGTGTTGTAACCAAAACAGTGTTCTAACCAAAACAGTTTACATAAAATGTTGTACTTACTTACGTTACGTAGTAATAATTGATAGCACACGGGCCGCCGGGACACCGCCATTGTTAGTACCTATATTAGGGAATAAAATATAGGCAATAAAAAAAGGCTTATATTTTCGCCATCAAATTAAACGTCACGAAACCATATTTCTTTTCTACAAATAACTTATAAGATGGCATATTTTTTATGGTGATATATTTCAAATAATTGCATTCACCATTCTCAGACCAGAAATACCAAGAGGAATGACTTTTGGGAAATATCACTGAAATGTGCTATCTGCCTCTTCAATCGTTGATTAGATCCGTGATTCATTTATTCTTTCACTCGTAAAACCAATCCGCGATTCTTCTTTTATGATATTAGTGACTGTAGAAGAACCGAGTGACAGTAAAACAATTAGCTACAGTGTTTTAGTAGAGTTGTATATTTAAAAAATAAATGTAAAGTGCTGTTTGACCGATAATCGCAAAAACGTGCCAATTTAATGACGTTTATATTTAATTACAACCTTGATATTGAGCTGTATCACTAACATAAACTCCCATAATGCCTTTCTGTACCTTCGTAAATAAATGATGACATATCTCAACCTCTCATACTCGTGGTAACATGAAAAGTGCTTTCATCTAAAAGGGGTGACGCAAGCTGCAGAATTCCATTATTTTAATATACGCTTCACGTGTATCTCCAGTCGTGAGGTTACATTTTAGCACATATAAAACAATGATATCTGATTCTATCTCATTATTATTTGCCCGTTGGGGCCTTTTGACACGTGGTGTTCAGGCAAGTCTTTCTCGTCTGTGCTCTTCATAACATCATTAAGTTACTCTAGAACGACTTATGCTATAACTCCATTTTTGTAAAATCGTCACCGTTTTACAATACGGTTTCTATCCGGACGTTTTCTATTAAGTACAGGAATATTGTTAATAATTAAGCAATATAAAGCCGGCTTGAGCACATGGGGTACGTACATACTCCATACGTATAAGCTTAGTCCATCCCATCACTGGCCAAGAACATCGCCATCTCTTTCTTCTACTTGACCCAACTCTTGCTGATCATCAAACGGTCCACTATTGGTATTAGTTTGTTTATTATACAACTAGTGGTTGATGTGATAATCATTGTTTGTGTTTTTATGTTTTTACTACCGGGCAAGTGAGGAACATTTAAATTTTTTATACTCCAAATGTTATTCTAGCTTTGTATTATGCTACTCCCTTAATGAAAATGAATCTCGTAGACTCAAATTCCCTTGTGAACGTTAGTGAGGAAAATAGACATAAAGTAAGGACTTGGTTTAAGAGGTGACACGTCTTTTCTGGCTTCACTCCCTGGTTTCATTGCACCTGTTGTGTGAGAAACAAGTTGAATTCTAAGTATTTTCATGGTAATTTTAAACCAAGATGATTTCATATAAACTGCTATTCCATAATTTGAAGCTTTACGACCATATTCTGAAGGATATATTAATTTCTAACTACTCTATTTATAACGTTTTGACACCTCTATAATTATTAACTGGAAATGTTTGGCTGACAAAAGCGAGCATATATCTAAAATAACATAAGACAACCCATTTTAACTTTATGATTGTAAACTGAATATAACAATAAAGTACTATAATACTATTAATTAATTAGTATTTACGTTTGGAAAATTAGATTTGTTAAAACCCAGTTATATATAAGATAACTTGTTAGCCTTTAGATATAAGATAACTCCCAGAACTCACTTTGTAGTTCAAGTATATGTAGATAATTAAATTACAGTAGACCCCATAAGAAATTGAAATATGTTGGGTTTTGAAGATAAATTGATCTTATTGCAACTGACACTCTGAACTGGGCTGATTACGTACGCCCCGACAAAGGGGTTTGCTTGGTCTATATGTTTTTAAATAAAACGATCTCTTTAATTTATAATGTCTGTACAATTTACTTTATAACCCTTGCTATGGCGTCACATGTCTCATGAGCTCCAAGGTACAATTACTAAAGTTTTTGTGTCATTGCCTATTATAAAACCTCGTTACGTCCGTACGCTGTAAGTACACATGACGTCCTTACAACCCTTGGTTACACAGTCACTAGACCAACACACGGTAGGCATCTCCGGTGACGTCGCTGGTCTCGTTAGTAACTCCACACCAGCCACTTGTAATTGCCTAATATGAAACCTCGTTACGTCAGTACCTGCTGCTGTAAGTACACATGACGTCCTTACAACCCTTGGTTACACAGTCACTAGACCAACACACGGTAGGCATCTCCGGTGACGACGCTGGTCTCGTTAGTAACTCCACACCAGCCACTTGTCATTGCCTATTATAAAACCTCGTTACGTCCGTATCTGATGCTGTAAGTACACATGACGTCCTTACAACCCTTGGTTACACAGTCACTAGACCAACACACGGTAGGCATCTCCGGTGACGTCGCTGGTCTCGTTAGTAACTCCACACCAGCCACTTGTAATTATAGTTGCATAGCAACATTTACTACCTCAAAAACAGTTTTTACCTTGAGAATATTTGCTAAAACTGTTGTGAGTAAAATAAATCCAACATATAACTAGATTATTGAACCGAATTACGAAAAAACAACCGAAAATATGAATAAAAATTAACGACATAAACCACAGGACACACAGCTGGCTGAACCACACCAGTGACGTCATCAGTCTGCCTCATATACTACGTGCTTTCTGACTATAGTAAAAAATACAGTATAATAGGATTTTATATTAAGTGTATTTATAATAATTGTTTGTGTTTGTATAAAATGTAATTAATTTGGAATTAAACCTATTATAGATATAATATATTAAATGTTTTATATATATTTTTTAAAATTTATTTTTATTAAACCTCATAATTTTAAGTACAGTTTAAATATAGACCACTTTGGTTGAGAACATTTGCTGGGAGGGTCTGTTCACTTAGGTATATTTCACAAATTCTAAATTTACACATTAAAGCTGACAGCCTATAAACAGTTAAGAGTTGGATACAGATTAAAAATAATTATAATAGTAAACAAAGTCTGTGAGTAAATATCAAGATGAGCAGCACGGCACAAACACTTTAAAAGTCACATTATTTCGAGGAGTGTACTAGAAATTTTAAAAATTCTACTTTTTTATTCTTTTTTTTTTTTTTTTTGTAAAGTATTTAAGTATTATGGTCTTTCGAGAGAAATTGATTTTGAATCAAGTGTTGTTATATATATATATATATAAAGTGTTGTTCTTTATATATATATATATATATATATATATATATATATATATATATATATATATATATATATATATATATATAAGCAACAATTGTTAAGTTTAGTTTTAATTGAAGAACGTCGTAACTAACACTAATGAGAGCATTCGATAAATATCTCGCTAAAAATAAACGGTTTTACTGCCTTATTTTGTATCATGGGATGTTATAGAGATGAAATGTCTTAATTTTAGCCTCGGCAGAGGCCCAAGTCCAGTCACATACTATCAACATTCATTCAGTACGAGGCATTAATGTGACAGGTGTGTTCATGTACACAGTCTGTCTCAGCCGCACTGAACTATTTATTACAGTTGTTGATACGTATTTAGATAACAATCACATGTTAAATGCTCTACCCTGGGTTTAAAATAACGTTTACTGACATTTCGTACATCTAATATTTTGTTTGCTGTGTTTATCGTGATTTACTTAACCTCGTGTAGTTTTTTTAATAAATATTTGATATCCGTTCAAATAACAGCAATTTTTATACCACTACTAATTTTATTACTAAAATTAATTATGTCATAATGTTTATAGTGTTTTGAATTTCCTGTGTTAGTTAGTCATTGATTAATCCATTAATTAATTATTATTACAATCTATGCATTATTTGTTGATATATGTTGATTTTTATTGTGTGTGTTTATATATTGTGTTAATTTCTATTTACTGGAGTTATATTTTTAGTTTACTTAGTTCTTAAATTCCAGTTAGAGTAAAACAATGTTGAAAATGTCAACTGGTTCTCCTGTCTATTACTTTATCTGGAATATAATTGTTCATCTATTTAAAGATAAAGGCAGCTTAGTTTTGATATTACGGTAAACTTAAGTCGAGTAAAAGTAAGCAAAGTAAAATAAAGCTGTTACAAGCTCATTCCAGTTTGAATAAGGTTGCTCTTATTTATTAATTACTGGTTAAAAATTAATTCAATAAATAATTATCAATTACAAAGGAGAAAAGTAGACTATCAGCCTTTAATTCCTGCTAAATATCCGAACCAGGAATGTTGCTGCGGTAATTACTTTACTTTCTACGTAATTAAACTATGTCAGCATTCCAATTTAACCAATCTGTGAGAATTACAGTATTTCATTATCTATTAACGTTTTTCCTAAATTAATAGTTTTTGTTTTAAGTGAGCTATGTTTATCTAACCTTTGAATCGTTTTAATCAATTACCAACGTTTTATTTTAATCCTTTCTTTAATAAACGTTTCTTTATATTTAGCAGGTTTTTTGTCACATTAAATGATTTACATCAAACAGTATAATTGTCTTTTTAATAATGCACTGGACCTCATAGATGTATACAATAAAAATTAGAGGTCCCAACAAAGATATTTTAATCATTATAAAAATCTGTATGGAATTCTGTTCCATTGAATTATATATATATTTGCTATGGTGAATAACCACAGTAATTCCTTTTTTCTGTTGAAAGATATTACCAACCATTTTTAAGCAGCTATCATAAACTAGTGCTTATTTTTGTTTGGTAAAAATATGTATTTTTTACAAGATAAGCCTTCACGATCAGCGAAAACCCCCAAGTACATGATTTTTTGGATCGTTTATGTCGATTTTTTCCCTCTAAAACCATGATGGTTTATCGTTATTATGTTATTTCCACTTATATACACGGTATAATGAGTTTTGTTTTATTATCATTTCAAATGCTTTATAAAGTGTGATCAGCAACTTTATTGGTGAAAACTAGAAAGAGAGTCTTCTTCCTTCCCCCTTTTGAAGAAATGGATTTATGAATATACAAACAAGTGTCTCGGGAGCCAACCAAACTCAATGTTAATGTAATATACAAACAAGTGTCTCGGGAGCCAACCAAACTCAATGTTGATGTAATTAAAGAATACTGAATTCCTTAGTATTCATTCTGTAAATGGGTTTCCCAGCTACATTGTTTATTTATGAATATACAAACAAGTGTCTCGGGAGCCAACCAAACTCAATGTTGATGTAATTAAAGAATACTGAATTCCTTAGTATTCATTCTGTAAATGGGTTTCCCAGCTACATTGTTTATTTTACTCCAGCCATAATATTGGTCTAAAATGTATTTTATTTCATTTATTGTGACTGGATACAATCTCAAAATCTCCTAATCTGCTCCTATTTCTTTTTAATGAGAATCATCCTTGAAAAATTTTTTTAGTGTGGGATCAGCCACTGAGACTCATCCCCCCCCCCCCCACCAAAGCTGGAAAGCGTGCCAACTGGGGGATGGCTCAAAACAAGTCAAGCGATGGGATCACGGGTGGCAGTTGGAGGGTCAAAATAAAACTCGGCAGCTGAGCAAAACTAATTTATTTCAAGAAAGAACAACATTTTAATCAATCCAAAAAAACGGCAGAAGGCCACAATATTAATTCGCAGTTAAATAAATACAAGAAACACTAAAATTAACAAGATAATACAAACGCTACAGAAACAACAAACTCTACAAAAACCAAAATTAACAACTACATGGCCTATCTGCAGCCTAGCCTGAGACACCCAAAACGTAAGAAAAACGTATTAACAACTTAAGTGAAAAATTTAAGAAAATTTAGACTACACCCATTAAACCCGGCAATTTAGCCCACATCCATAATTCCACCGAGGCCAGGGAGTAAGCCGGAATCCCTGGGCAGCTCCGAATAGGAAGTTAAGTCAAAGAACAATAATCCCCTTTTGGTGAAGATTTTAAAAATTAAACAATTTAAAGAAAAATATAACACGGTACCGTTCTAGTAAAAAGTCACTTCAAGACATCCGGAATACAATTAACAAAAAAATATAAATAACAATCACTAGGCCTAAACAATACAATAAATAATAACCTAATTTAACAGTAGGGACCTAACAAATATAAACTCTAAAATATATAACAACAAATTAAACTAAATAACAATAAATATTAACACTAAACGTTCTTGTGTATTTCAAGTTTTTTTTCTTTTATAAAAAAAACATATAGGTCCCCATGGCTGTTTCATCACTTTTCAGTCTTTAGGCCTAGGCCTCAATAAATAGTTCGGCACCTTTTTTTTCTTTCTCTTTATATTTCACTTTTTTTTCTTTTTTAAATTATACCATCAAAACCCCCAGCTCAGCCGCCGGGAAACAAAATCGAACGCACTGACCTGAGGACAAAAGAACAACACCCAGATGTAGGGATGGCAGCGTAGTCGAGACAGGTTCTACGACATGGTTCTCAGGCCAGGCTGGCAGTGCAGATGGTCGACCTTCCCCGGACGACAGGCTGAGGGTTGAAAAGACCTGCTCAAGGACCCTGGACTGCAAGGCCAAAAACCGCAATTAAAAATAGTCCATCCACAACAACAAAAATACTACACATAACAACTAATACATGAAATGGCAAAACAACACAAGAACAGACAAAATTGTACATGATTGGAGCACACTAGAAAATAAAAGATCCATTTTTAGGCTAAGAATAATTAGGTTGGAAAATCATATTTAAAACAAATTACAACTTAACAAACTACCAAAGAATTAATTACGTATACGGAACTAAAAATGACAAACTGAAAACTAGGCTATTGATACAGGAGCAATATGTTATAACATGAAAATCAAACTACACAGATAGGCTAGGTTATTGTCAATGAACTAAAAAATTGGTAAATCGGTAACTCCAACTGAAAAAAGGCTCAACGAAACATTATACAGAACTACCATTAATTATAAAGCCAGATCTAAAAAGCAATTAATGCTAAAAAGGTAACATTGAGCACGTGGCTCGAACCTAGGTTAACAAATATCTCGACAAAGAACATAAATTTAACAAAACCCTGAAAACCCCACTAAGCCCGATTAATATTATCATTGAAACAAAAGTATTTTCACCAAAAGGGTGATTAGATATTAGAAATTACAAAAGAACACTTACGTTTTGGAGTCTCTAGCCGGACATGGTGATTACTGCTGTCAAAGAAGAATCCAAAAGACGGCCAACCTGACAGACAAGAGGTGGAACACGGAACGAACGAGTCCGAGCCAACGGCCACCAAAGTAAGCGAATCGCCGGGCACGAGCGGTCTCAGGCAGCCCGGCAGACACTGACAAAAGTAACGAAATGTACCGGTCAATCGACCCGGTACAACCTCCCTCTGCAAAACCTCAACACACCCAGGCAGGGGAGAAAACTCGGTACCTCAGGGAACCAAACAGAAGAGGAAGAAGAAACCTCCAAAGAGTGGTGCTCCAAGGACGCCAAAGAGAATCTAAGAGGGGAAACCGCCCGAACAGGGAGCGAACTACCCTGAATGTCGGGCCCGACAAGAAAAGAGAGAAAAAGACTCTCTCAGAACAGCCACCTAGGGCGCAGAGGTGATCAATCTCTTTGCCCTAAGAAACCCCCAGGAACACCAACTCCTGGATCAACCGTTCCCCGGAAAGCCTTAAGCTGGGACACATGGGCTTTCCTGAACACCCTGCCTGACTGGGGATTAACCAGCAGAGCAGTCACCGGTTACAAAAACCTGTCGATGCGGTGGGGACCAGACCCACCGATAGCACAACTTTGCAGCTCTTCGTTCCGCGGCCGAACTGACGGGTGAGCCTGACAAAGAACCAGATCTCCAACCTGAAAAGGGTTAGGAGTACGACCCTTATCATACCTCCTCCTTACTCTCTCTCTAGCACGTAGCAGGTTGCGCCGAGCAGTCCGCCACGTGGACACTACGTCAGTGGCACCTGGCGTAGGTAGAAGATCCTCTAGCCTCCACAAGTTGGACAAAGGGTTGTTAGGAGGGTAGCCATGTAGAATCTCGAAGGGAGTGGCATTGTGACTCTCATCCTTGGAAGAATTGAAAGCCAGCTGGAGCCAAGAGAGACTCTCATCCCAGGTGTTCTGCTTCTCAGCATGGAAAGTAATAAGGGCAGACCGAAGATTGCGGTTGAACCGCTCTGCATGAGAAGGCTGTGGGTAATAAGGAGAGGTAGTCACATGCCTGATACCATTGCCAAAGCAGAACCTACGAAACTCGTGTAAGGTGAACTGGCTACCGTTGTCGGACACAAGAGTAGAAGGCACACCAAAGTGCTGGAAGAGTTGGGACTGGAGAGCACGGATGGTGAGCTTAGCCGTAGCATTCCGAAGTGGGAAAAGCCAAACGAACTTCGAGAAAGCATCCACACAAACAAGTAGGTAGGAGCTACCTGACTTGCTACGGGGAAAAGGACCCACGTAGTCGATGAACACCTTCTCAAAAGGACGCTCGGCCACCTCAGAAGATAACAACCCTAACTTAGCATTCTGACTAGGCTTGCTGAGAGAGCACAGGTGACAAGCCCGCACTCTGCCTGCAACATCCCGGTCCATGCCCTTCCAGATGAAATACCTACGAATCTTAGCGATGGTCTTATGAATGCCAAGATGACCGCCCACAAGGGAAGAGTGATAATACTGAAAGACCATCGGTACTAGATGACTAGGCAGCACTACACTGGTTCACCCCTCTGTCGAGACGGCAACAGAGTACCCCTTTGGACAGAAAATAGGGAGGGTGGGCACCTCCCTCTTGAAGCTCACCTAAGATGGCTGACAGCTCAGGAACTTTCTGCTGATGGGCCAGTAGGTCTTCAAAAGCCAGAGGAAAATCCAGAAGAACAGCACCACACTGAGCAACAGCCTCAGTCGGTGGATCACTGGGTTCGTGATACATGCGGGAAAGAGCATCCGCGATGACATTCTGGGTACCCCTAAGATGTTGCACTCGGAACTTAAAAGCAGAAATTTTGACCACCCAGCGACCAATTTTCCCAAGCTGTCTGGGATGGGCAAGAAGCCAAGACAGTGCCTGATTGTCCGTCTCCAGCAAGAACTCAGCGTGTTCCAAGAAACGCCGAAACTTGTCCGTACCGAAGACAACAGCCAGACACTCTAACTCATAGATGGAAGAAGCTTTCTGTTCCTGGTAAGACAACGTCCTCGAAGCAAAAGCGATGGGCTGCCTGACCCCATCAAACTCCTGAGAAAGAACAGCAGCAATGGTGGAGGAGGAGGCATCAGTCTGAAGAATGAATTCTCTGCTGAAATCAGGCATACGCAGGACAGGAGGTTGCATGATAGCCTCCTTGAGAGCATCAAAGGCAGTCTGCTGAGCTTGGCCCCACACAAAAGGGACACCTTTCTTTCGCAACTCGTTCAACGGGGCAGCAAGCTCAGCTACGTTAGGGATGAACCTACGGTAAAAATTCACGATCCCCACAAAACGGGCAATCCCCTTGGCATCTCTGGGAGGAGGAAAATCCCGAATGCCCTGGGTCCTCGCAGGATCAATGCAGACGCCTCGAGAAGATATCAGATGACCCAGAAAAGAAATCTCAGGACGAGCAAAAGTGACTTTCTCCGGATTGACGGTAAGGCCAGCTGATTTAAGGCGACTAAGAACTTCCTCCAGATGTTGCATGTGTTCCCCGAAAGTCTCACTGTAGACAAGAAGGTCGTCCAGGTAATTGAAGACAAACTTGAATTTCACATCATGGAAGATGGAATCAAGCAGACGAGTGAGTGTCTGGGCACCCACAGCAAGTCCCATAGGAACCCTAGTGAACTGATAGAGATTCCAGGGAACACAGAAGCTAGTCATAGGCCGTGATTCTTTCTTCAATGGAATCTGATGGTATGCCTGGTTCAAATCAAAAACACTGAAAAACTTAGCCTTACCGAACCAATCAAACGCAGAATGCAAATCAGGCAGAGGTACCGAGTCAATAGCGACCTTAGCGTTGAGCTTCCGATAATCCATCTCAAGCCTAGTCTTACCATTAGGCTTGGGCACAAGAAAAGCTGGACTGGCATAAGCGGAACGAGACGGTTCAATCACACCCTTGCTCAGAAGATCTTCAATCATAGCCCTCATAACCTCCATCTTTGGGGGAGCAAGTTTGTACGGATGACTTTTAACAGGCTGAGAATCGGTGAGGTGGATCTCATACTCCAGAAGAGAAGTGACCCCAAGCTCAGGCGTAAGCACATCAAGAAACTGCAAACACAACCTCCTAATGGCCTCCGCCTGCTCAGGGGGAGATGACCAACTGGATCCACCTTGGGTTGTTCGGGCTCACAACCCACCTCTCTGACTGCTGGAGGGCTCCAAAACTACTACTGGCACTACTACTGGTGACTACTAGAGGCACCAAAACTCGCCGATTGAACTTGAAAAACATCTGGCGCTTCTGGAGGTCAAGCACCATACCACTTTTAGAGATAAAGTCTGCCCCTATGATACAAGAAACCGCCAGGTCCTTGGCAACAAGAAAACCCCACCTCCAGGAAAATCCTTCGATCTTAAAATGTAATGACGCCTTCAGAAGAATAGGTAAAGGAGTTTGGTATGCCGTCCAGCAAGTAACAGAAGAAGGCTCGGTGTGCCTGACAAGTCCTAAGGCGTCAAGGGACTCAAAAAGAGAAAGGCTGACGATACTGCATGCCGAACCAGAATCCAGAAGGGCTCGACACACCGTACCACCAAAAGAAACAAAAACGCCAGGACACACCGAGGTGACCACCCTAAGTCCCAGGGAAGCCATGCCAGCAAGGCCCGAACAATCCTCGCCACTCCTGCTATGGGCACGTGTCAGAGGCAAATGGCCACGGTCACTCGCAACAACGCGGGGAGCTACTGTGGAGGCAACCCCCCGCACTGAGCGTTTCCCGCCCCACGACCTCGAGCACGTGGACAGTCACGACGAATGTGACCAGGTTGGCCACAAGCAAAACACACAACAGGAGGCCGAGAACCACGACCCCCCACTGGCTGACTCACACCTACAGACATAGCCGGTCGACGGGTGGGGAGAGCACGATGACTCTCATAATCCCTCCCTTGCTGGTCTGAGAACTGCACGCTGCGCGAAACAATGCACAGCTGATGCAGCTCCCGAAAAGACGAAGGCACACCAGTAAAAACTAATCTGCACCGTTCCTCTGGAGAAATGCCATCCAGGATGACACGAACGGTGTCAGCTTCAGAAAGTGTGAGGCGCAACGCTTGACGAGCTTCCTTTACTGAAGAGACATAGGCTGCCAGAGTCTCGCCCCTACCCTGCGACCGATAAAATCTGTCCATGACCATCCTCTCTCTGAGTCGAATGGGAAGAAACGACGACAGTAACTCTCGATGGAACGAGTCCACCGAAGCATCACTGGCCAAAACAGAACTCAGCAACTCCCCAACAGGACCTCTGCAATACGGGAAAATCAGGCGAAGCAAGTCCCCAGCCTGCATGCCGGGTATCTCACTAAGTCTGAGAAAGGCCACTAGAAACTTCAGAAGTTCCTCAGGATCCATCCCATCGATCACCGGGAGATTCTGGATCATGGGCGTGAGAGGGTTAGGTAGCTTGTGGTAGCTCAGCTGCAGAAGCGATAGTGAACTCAAAGGAGCCGAAGCAGAAGGAATGGCAGCTGGAGCCGAACCACAAGCGACCTCAACAGAAACGCCTGCAGGCTCAGAAGGAGCCTCAGGCACAGTGAAAGCCATTGTCTCAGCCTGCGGCCTAGACACGTTGGGCGACAGCGAGAAATTAGGCCGCTAACCCAGACCCGTAGGAGTCGTGGAATCGGAGAGTGCCTGAAAAATCTCTTCAAGCCTAGACACACTCTCCAAGATCCGCGCCCTATCCGATGGTTCCAACCCCGGTGCCCGGTTGACCATCCGTAAGCGAGCAAGCAGATGCCCCAAACGTGCAAAACGGCAGGCCCGGTCACGACCTACTGGAGGTTCCAACTGCAAATCTTCTAACACCCCTTCCCAATCTTCCACCTTACGTTTACAAACCAACAACTCATCACCAACCTCCAGTAGATCAGACCACTCCACCGCCGTACCCGCGGACAACTGCTCCCGCAGCAACCTCCGGAGAATCAAAACATCACCCTCCGGAGTCACACCACGCGCCCTCAACTCAAAAATAAACTCCTCCTTCACTAGGAGGGCAACATTCTGCAGATAGGCCATCGAGAACGCAACAAATCTCAACAATACACAAAAAACGACAACTCCAGGGTCCAAGACGAACTAAAACCCTCAGCCTACCGAGCCACTGCCGACCACTCCAATCCACCCATGAAACCCATTCAACAAAGTAACCAAGTGGATTGCCTAGTTTTTATTTTCTTTTTTTTCTTTTTTTTTTTCTTTTTTGGTACAAGTAAAATTATTTATTTGGTTTTTAATTGTTTTTGTTTTTAAATAATTATTTATTTGTTTCTTTTTTTTTCTTTAACAAATTATCAAAACGGTAGGTCGGCCAACACTGACCTACTAACTGGCAAACACCCACCGTCAACAACCAAGAGAGAATTTTTTTTTTTAGGCAACCACGCTCTGCTACTAATTGAGACCCATCCCCCCCCCCACCAAAGCTGGAAAGCGTGCCAACTGGGGGATGGCTCAAAACAAGTCAAGCGATGGGATCACGGGTGGCAGTTGGAGGGTCAAAATAAAACTCGGCAGCTGAGCAAAACTAATTTATTTCAAGAAAGAACAACATTTTAATCAATCCAAAAAAACGGCAGAAGGCCACAATATTAATTCGCAGTTAAATAAATACAAGAAACACTAAAATTAACAAGATAATACAAACGCTACAGAAACAACAAACTCTACAAAAACCAAAATTAACAACTACATGGCCTATCTGCAGCCTAGCCTGAGACACCCAAAACGTAAGAAAAACGTATTAACAACTTAAGTGAAAAATTTAAGAAAATTTAGACTACACCCATTAAACCCGGCAATTTAGCCCACATCCCATAATTCCACCGAGGCCAGGGAGTAAGCCGGAATCCCTGGGCAGCTCCGAATAGGAAGTTAAGTCAAAGAACAATAATCCCCTTTTGGTGAAGATTTTAAAAATTAAACAATTTAAAGAAAAATATAACACGGTACCGTTCTAGTAAAAAGTCACTTCAAGACATCCGGAATACAATTAACAAAAAAATATAAATAACA